>JARHVA010004848.1:1062500-1277500 GCA_037957365.1 Torreya grandis | reverse complement strand
ATTTACTTACTTGATTCAAATTTACATCCATTTCCTCCAGTTGATCATCCATTCACTTGTCTTCTTCTTCTCTCAACCTGAATAGTTCTCCTGACAGTAACAACTTCAATGGAGGCAAAGTCTTACAAGAGGATTGAAGATCTTAAAGGAAAGTTATGTTAGTTTAGGCCAAGCTTTCATAAATCTTTCTTCACAATTTTTATTGTTTTATTTTATTTATGTATTTATTATTTTATTTCCCATCATCCCAAAACACCAAAAAAATGACTAAGGTTTTTCTTAAAAATGGTGAGTCAAAATTCACTTATTAAGGATACCCATCAACCAATTAAATGGAGAGAGTACCCTCTCTTACATGGGTACTTTTTAGGTTATAAATTAAGGACCTATACTTTTATTCCATACATGGAGTTTCTTATAAGTAAAGTCTTACAATAAATTCTCTTACATTCCCATATGAGCTCCTTACAACAAATAAATTTTAAATTACCTTAAAAAATACTCCACCAAGTAGGTCAATGCCTACTAACTAATTTAGGTCCTAAGAGTGTAGGTTTTTAACAAGACCTATGGGATAGGGCTCATAGGATCTTTAGGAATCCTATGAATATTCTTAAAATAATAAATGCCATTTTAAAAATTTAGAAAATTCATATGATAAATATGAGAAGTTTTAATTTAATTAATCTTTTTAAACTTTTGAATAATCATCAGTCCATTAATATATAAGGAGGGAATTACTATTCAAATTCTTAACAACCATGCAATTGTATTGTCGTATGTCTCAATTAATAAGGGAAGGATGTCCCTCATGTGGGGTATTATAATGTTTTTGTATATTTTATGCATAATGACAGGTTCATTTTGTGTAAAGAAAAGTCTTGGCCCAACTCTGAAGATTACTTTATGTAAATTGATGATTTTTTTATCTTCATGTTTATAGTTCTTTATATTTTATAAATTTTGACACTTTATAAAACAAAAATTTGGAGGATAAAACTATGAATTTGTTACATACTTTAATGGTGTTTTGTCAAACTTTGGAAGTTTTTTCAATATAGCGGTGATTTTGTAAGGAAATCATTTTCTATTTTTTTATTTTCTATGTTTTTTACAAATTCATCATTTTATTGAATGAATTTTCCATTTTGTGAGTGGAAAATCTATTCTATTTAGTGGTGAATTTGTAGAAAATAATAACAATTTTGTAGTATAGAATAACAATTTTTTTAGCACATAATAACAGTTTTATACCAAAAAGCATCAAATTTGTCCTTCCACCTATAGTGGTATCTTACAAAGGCTAATATTTCCTAATATTCAAAATTTGGCTTGTAGGGTTGATATTTTATTTATTTAAGGTCTCTAACCATATTTTTAAAGTAAACTCTTGTCAAAGTAACTATCCATAAAACTACTAACTATTTTGTGTAGGACCGATTGCCAAATACCTAAAATCTAAAATCAAATATATATATATATATATATATATATATATATATATATATATATATATATATATATTGTATTTTATTTTTGTTAGCCTTCCTTTATTTTCAAAAGTTTTTTTTAATTAACTAAGTAATTAATTTCCTTACCTTCTTTGAATTTTTTTCTTGTTTGTATTATAAGAATTATGTATTCTCTTTCCTTATATCACATTAATGATGATTCCTAGAAATAAAAAATGATTCTTGTCATTTTGTATTGCTAGGTTATTATCACGTATGCTCTTTCCTTGCATCACATTAGTGATGATTCCTATAAATTAGAAACAAGAATAGTATCTCATTTTTTATTTTTTTAGGGGTTTTATCAACCATGGATTTTACTACCACACAATAGGCCAAACCCCGTGTGTCAGTGAGGTATACAAATTGAGGATCATTTGTTTCAAATGCTTAAGTAATTATTTATATTAAGTACACTATGACATGAGGGGATTTCATCCTCCAATACTCAAAGTTTTAATAGATACCTTGAAGTCTCATTTTTTGATAACACTCTACTAAAATCTTTTAGATGGAATGGGCACATAGTACATAGAACCTTTTATGCAATCTATTAATAAATTTCTTCCATGGTCTTGAGCCTCGTCATACTAAAATTTATATAGATGAAATCTGCTAGTTGAACTTGTAAAAAACCTTAAGCTTGAAGAATTTATTTATCCATTTAAATTATAGTGCACTAGAAAGTGATTAGCTCTAGAAAATTACTCTCAACTTACCTAGATTTAGTGGGATATAAGTATGAATTTACCTCCATAGTTAGTGCTTTGAAAAATTGGGCCAAAAATTTCTAATATATAATCTAGTATTTATGAGAACCTATCAGTCATTCAAGTCCCTTGTCTGGATTTTATCCTTTTATGTGACTTGCATGTTTGTTTTTATATAAAATAGAATTTTCTTGTATATCTTTTATTTTTTTAATCTCCTTATGAAAAAATAGCAAATATAAAGTTTTATTGTGTGTTTTAAACCAAGTAATTATTTTTTTCAATTGTACCCAAACTTTGTCTAAAATAACTAGTAAAAAAAAACTCACTCATCTAGAAAAAAATGTTATAGTTTCAATTTGGATCATAATCCATTGTGATTAAATATCAAATAGTCCATCCAAACTATCTTTCATCACAATCTATCAACACACTTTGAATCCTAACTACCTTGTATCCAAGCCCCATTTTAAGTCAAACCATCTCAAATTCAATATTTCTAACCAATCCTAAATCCAAAACTAATATTAAGGAACATTCAATATTAAATAAAAACTATCTTAGATCTAATACCATCCTAAGTCCAAGACAATTCAAAATCTAAAACATAATTCCAAACCTATCCCAAGTCAATACCAATCCTAAATCTAAAACTATTATTGAGTTATAACCAATGTTGAATCCAAACTAAATTAAAATACTATCCTAATTCCAAAACAATCCCAAATCTAAAACCATCCCATATCCAAAACATCACAATTCTAAACCCATCCCAAGTCAAGACCAAACCTAAAATCCAAAACCATCTTATATCCAAAATAATTTTGAGAAAAATTAATTTTAAATCCAAAGCCATCAAGTCATGGTTCCCAAAACAAAACTTGATAGAGCCCACATTGAATAATACCAAATTGAAAACAAGGATGAGTTCCTTCTATGATTTATAGATTTAGGTGATCATCTTCCTACCAAATTTGATCCCAACAACTTAGGCCAATTCACTAGTAAGGAATCCCAAACCATCCCATGTCAACATAAACTTACCACCAGTAATTTTGTTATCTAAAATCAACCATATCCTCCCTTCTACTAGATATACTCCCAACATCCCCCATGAAAACTCTAAAAAAAATCAGATCTATCATCCCAATCCTAAATTCCATCCATCCTTAAACAATTCCAATAATTTTCCCAAGATTTGGAAGATTTAAAAATTTATCTTAATCAATAGAATGACCTATCCAATCCACAATCCAAAACTTCTAAATATCCTACCAATCTATCCCTTGAGACATCACCATCCAAAATGGATTGTGAGCCACAAGAAATCCAATAACCCAAATATTCCACACCATCTCCACACAAAATACCATAATCTATCCAAGCATCAAATCCATCTACATCCAAACAAAGAAAATATACTCATCTAAAGAAGCCCTTGGATGTGATATTTCATTAATTACTTTCTACAAACATGATCATGTTTCCACACACCAAGGATTTTAATAATATTGAGGACCATTATATTAATATATGCATGAGATTTAAAATTTATATCTAAGACTTGATTGATAAAGGGGGCATTTAAGTATAACCAATTATATTCATGTTTGAGAATCATAATTTGTGGGTATACCAAGATGTATTTCTTGAGTATAGTCAAGCTCCTCCACTTCCAAATCAAGGTCATGACCTTATAAAAATATTCAAAGATATTTTATATGATGAACCCATTTTTTATAAACCCATCTTTGATCACCATGGCCTACCCCAAATTTTTAATGAACTTACCTTCTACTATCCACCCATCTTTAATAATCCCTTCATTGAAAATATTATTTTTGAACAAGAACTTATCTTATCCCAAGATCTCATTTTTGACCAAGATCCCATATTTGACCAATACTAATCCAACTAACACAACCCACCACCCATTGGCCAATAGCAAACTACAATCACATATTGAATTCCCCATTACCCCACAACATACACCTCAAGTGACATAGGTACTTGTAGACAACAAAATATAAATCACTTTTTGTGTAGCTAACCTCCCTACTTATTCCATAAGTAGTGTTAGGCCCACCATAAACAAAAAATCTACAATAACATCCTATCAGCTTGGTACTACGTCATTTGTAAAATTTTGCCTTTTCTTAGATAAAAATATAAGCTAGTCAAATAATCCATACTTATACAATGATGGCTTAGAATTCTTCTTCCAAGTCAATAAATATCATAGAGTAAGCATGATACTAAAATTCATGAATTACCAAGGGAGAGGCCTCAACCTCCATGATCAAGGGATCTTATAATCTATCTATTTCATCATATGCGAAAAATCCTATGATATCATCTACAAACCATTTTAAAACCAAAGTAAAGATACTTTGTGGTTTTTAAGGAAGCCTCATCCATAATTAAAACAAAATAAATTCATAGTACGTAAAAGGATCGTGTTTTCACCACTCCTTTCATTAACACCACTAATCCCTTATCCCATCTTGAAATTCAATCTCCTGCATGCATCGATTGGGACCAAAAATCATACCGACCATCAAATTTCATCCATGAAAATTGAATAATTTTAGAATTCATGACTGACATCCAGCTATAAAAGTATAAAGAAGCAACATCAATATATTTTGGGGAACAACAAGTGTTCATGAATCAAAATGAATCCTCCAATCTAATAAATCCAAAAATGAAATTAGATACTCTAGAGAAAACCTTTTTGAGGCACTATGGGACAATCCAAATTAAAATTAAAATCCAAAAAATAAAAAATACAAATCCATTACTGAAAAACTCTTTGATAAACTATCTAACCAATATAAAATCAAAATCACCCAAATAAATAAATCCATCTCCCTCCTACATCAACATCACAAGATAAATCTAAATCATTTGTTGTAGACACCATTGATACATAATAAAATCTCCCAATCATTCAATTTGTGCATATTTTGATTCTTGAAAAACATGAGATTGTTTATTCCAATCTCTATTCACATCATCACACATACATTTACCCCCAAAATCATTCCTTCTCTCCAAATCCTTTATGCACTGAACACACATCATTCATCAAACAGACTTTATGCTTCACCCTCTTTGGAAACACCCTCCATCATATGGGATATGATGGTATCTTGGTAAATTTGGAAACAACCAACTTATAAATCAATAAATTAATTGAAAACATATATGGAGTTCATACTTGAAGATCAATAGGGGTTAACATCCTGCATATCGACTTCCATAACTGAGATGCCTTTTTTTAAAAGAAGGAGAGAAAGTGATGTAGGAACATTATGATTTAATTATTTATTTTTTAAAATTTTGGATTATAGTAGGTTTATTAAGTAATTTTTAGTCATTTATAAGGTTTTAAAATCTATAAAATTCTAATATTTGGTCATTTGAGACTTATAATTATTTTCTCATCAAAACTATCTTTTCAAAAATTTAAATTTGTAAATGACATTTGAAGGGTATTTATCATCTCATAGTGAAACAAAAGGTCATGATTCTTTCTTGGATGGGTCAAATAAGGTCTTAGATATATTATTGAGTAGTTCTAATCTTAGTTTATAATTGATCATGTAAAACTCAACTAAGGTTAAGACTTAGGTTGAGTCTTCTAAGTTAGTTAAATAGTTTTAGATAGTTGACAAGTTTTAAAAGAAAAGGAGATGATAAGGAGAGAGAGAGGAGTACATAGGATAATAAAATAATAGTTACCAAGGAACTCCAAGATTTAAAATAAATTTAATATAATAATAAAAAGATTAAGTTTTAAAAATAAGGTACTTATAGTACTATTGTAACATGTTTGCATGAAAATGCCAACTTGAATTCCATTATTTAAATTAAATATAATATTATGTGTAATTTTATGTATTTTGGATTTTAAATCATCATTATTTTCTTCGGAATAACATCCATTTGTGTTTTAGGTTTGAAAATATAGTACATGTCTATTATAGTCAAGGAAAAGTGCTTATAATGGTAAGGAAAGTGTATTTTAATCATATTTTGAGATTGATAAAGGTGAAAAAGTGATTTAAATAATATTAAATATATGGTAAAACCCATTTAATATTTAAATATTCCAAAAAATAAGTCTCAATACTCAATTTTCACTTGATTTAATGCTCTCCACTTGTACGTAGGCAACTAGGGTTTTAGTGTAGTAAAATCATCATGACTAAGAAAATAACACTTAAAATTGCATGAAATTTTGTGGAGAGGTGTGTTAAGATTTATTAAAATTATTTAATATGGTTTAAATAATTTTGGAGGTCTATAGATCAATATATTGAAAAAAATTAGACTGCAGGTCTAAAAGAAGGTTTATTTAGAGCATTAGAACCACTAAAATCATCATAACTTGAAAACGATATATAAAAATGTAATGAAAATTTGTATATAGGTGAATTAAGATAATTTTAAGGTTTTATACACATTCCAATAAAATTATTAAATAAACTCAATCTGTAGGCCTCATTTTAAGGTCTAGAAACCTTGTTTTCACCTTTTCTTGTATTTTAAAGTTTGGATAAAGGTATAAATAAGTATGCTGAGTTGAATTAGTATCAAATAAATTTGGAATAATATTTTTATCATAAATAATCTTGGTTTTTTAATATTACAATTCAATAAGTCTTGTAGGCCTAATCATATCTCTCTCTACTAAGTAGCAAGTTTAATCTTCCTTAACCCTTCCCATTAGAAAGAGAAATAATTCGTCCATAGGTGAAAACCATTTGTATTTCACCTTATAGAAGTACCATGATGAAAAATGGTTTTTGGAATATTTTCTAAAATAATTAGTTATCTATAAGTACCTTACACTTTGAGGTAACCTCATTGCATCTCAACCCCTCCATCATTACCCATCCTAAACCATACTTAATAGCCTTACCTATACAAACCCATACTTATCCATCTAAAAATTCATTTATAAAAACCTATCATTACTATCCAACCCCATCCATATCCATTTAATCCTTACCCATGCAAAATCTATCAAATCCCATCCTTGCCAATTAATATTGCAATCATACCATCAATCTTATTCCAAAATTTGACATCGATAAGGAAGTGGAAATGTATTAAGACACATTATTATAAACATATTTTTATATCCTTACAATGGTAATTTGATGACTAAACGCTTCATTTTTAGGAAATATGTTCTTAGGAGTTTTCATGTTAAGTCATATTGTAGTCATATAAAATACAAAAATTGGTAACTTGAGAATGAATAATGACACCCAACCCATAGGTCCCTCTTGCTTGTTCTCATTACCCTCATGGGTTTTTTTTCACTAATTCCCAATCATCTGTGACCTTCCAAACTTGACCCTAGCTGATCTAGGACCATCTCTTCATGACTAATCCATCCCCCCAGGTCCTGTTTGCCTAGGACAATAGCACCCAACTAGGATAGGAGTGATGGTGCCACTATTTTCCACTTTAAATTCTATTTTCCAAGCTCATTTCTAGCCCTAATGGTAAATTTATTCTGGTTCATGATTCTTCTCCTTGTCAGCTTAATGTGAGTAAATTTAATCCATGACCAATAGATCCCTATAAAAACCCATTCAAATATCATTTGGAAAGGGGTTGGAAAATATCACTCAAGCAAGAAAGAATACAAGACCACTCAAGAAATATTCCCTATTCTCTACATATAACCAACCTATACACTTTCAAGCCAATTCAATTCCTTACACCAGCCCCTAGTCATCTCAATCACACCCAATTTCTGCATTTCTAGCATTTTTATTCACTATTTCACCATACATTCTTAAAGGGATAAATACATATGGCTCGATCCTTCCTAAGAGTATTGGTATATAGGCAACATGGCCATATATGAGGTGTGAAGCATGTCCAGTGCATATTATACACACTAACTCCTTTTCCCTGTTTTTCAATTTTTTTTTCAAACACATTTAAGGTATATAAATGAATAAAATCATATCTACAAAGAGCAGTACTGATAGTGAGACTTCAAAAATTTAGAAATAGTGTCAAACAAACCCACCAAACAAAACCCAGAAAGCTTATCTCCTTAGAATAATAGTGTCCATGCCATTCCTATCCACTTTCAGTGCTCTTGTATAATTAGAAAATGAAAGCCAAAATACTATTTGTGATAGTGTCCTAGTCATACATAGTGAATATAAAATCCTATCTCAGTTGGATTAATAAAGAATAAGATAAGTTTAATTTTCTCTTTCATTACTATTTTTAGAAAATGTCAAATTGTAATTAAATTTCACAAATCAGTAGCTTATTTATTGCATATTATTTACTAATTTATCAATCCAAACCATTTAAATAAATTAGGAATAAAATCCTAATATTCCCAAAGTTGTTAAATCATTTGGTGAACCTGACTTACTTTGTTTACACATAAAAACCCTAGAAACCCTAGGATAAAATTCCTACTAATTTTTCCAATAAATTTCTAAATTTTTAATTCAATTTTAAATCAAAAATTCATTTCAAATTTTAAATTTTAGTAGTAAATTTTAAAATGATTTTGTTTCAAACCCTAGGTGCCCATACTAGATCCCAGTATTTTTCCAATAATTTTCCAAGATTTTTTTGAATTTTTACTAGCATATTTAAATCAAAAAATCCATTCAAAATTCAAAAATCAATAGTAATTTTCAAAAATTTATTTTTATCAAAAACTTAGTTGTGCATACTAGGTCCTATTAAATCACTAATTTTCCAATAAATTTCTGATTTTTTAGTTACATATTCTACTCAACAATTCATTTTCAATTTCAAAATTTCATAGTAATTTATAAAAATTGTCATCTTTCAGACCCTAATTGCATACACTAGGTCTTATTTCTTGTGAGATATTACCTTAAATTTATAATCAAATTACAAAAATGAATCTCACTTATTTATAAAATTTTCTTACATTTCTTACAAAACATAAAGAGACCATCATTGGTCCTATCATGCACATGAATGATGAAGTTTATCATATGTTAGTACAAAGCTTCATTCTTTGCATTTCATGATTATTTTTCATAATATGGGATGATGTTAAGAAATATATTATTAAACAACATGCTAAGAAATATTTTGCATCACCTCCCTTGGAACCTCTATCCCATGCTGAGTCATGTTTCATGGTCCATTTTACCCTTCCCCAAGTCACCACCTATCGTCAAAAAGCCTAGTTGACACTCTTTATCCTCCCCCCACCTTAACCTATTGATTATCTTCGCTCTCCTCCCATAAATACTACTAGTCATATATAGATAGTAGATAATGTGGTTAAAGTTATTACTTGATGTGCTTCCATGCCTCCCATACCTAGTCAAGAGCCCTAACATCCTCCTATTCCTTCCTATCCTAGGCTTAACCCAACCACACATGCAGATCCACACAAGGCATGTGATATTATTGATTTGTTGAGAAATACTCCAACTAAGATTTCCATGTTATAACTACTTCATAAAGCCAATGTGTTCAAAGACATTCTTTATCAAGTACTCATGTAAACTTCTATGTGCATTGATTCAAAGCCTTCTTATTTTGCATTAGTGATCAACACTCTAAAATATATAAAAGATGCTATTACTTTTGATAATGATGACATGCCATCTTAGATAGTTATTTATCAAAATTTACCACTATTTCTACAAACTCAAGTCAAAACAAGTGCAGTTAAGAGAGTTGTAGTTGATACTGGTTCCCGACTTAATATATGCAATATTACATTCTTATAGGCCATGGGCATAGATATGACATCCATGTAAAAATCATATAAGAAAATTAGAGGGTTTGATGATATACCATGATAGAAATTGGTCACCATTACTTTGGATATCATAATAGGACCCAAAACTCTCTCTACATAGTTCTAGGTCATGCCAGGTCCTCTTCATTATAATATTTTACTCAGATGACCCTAGATACATGCTATGGTGGTAGTTCCTTATAATATTCATCAATTTTTTAAGTTTCTCCATGATGGATACCTATACACATGTCCAAAAGATAACCAACCATTCATATATTGTCAAATTATAGAGTCATCTTTGACTATTTTCCTAGATGGGACACCTCATCTCACCATTCAACCACCAGCTCATTGCATTTCTCTTGATCAGATACGTACATATGAGGTTGGAGAGACTAGAATTTACTCCACTCCTCCAACTATAGTCATGCCCTTAGTTGTAGATATTCATCCAATCACAATAACTTTATTCATCATAGTTACTCCATCAATCATGATTCCTACACCTATTATAGTTATACACTCACTGATAATAGTTATAGTAGTACCAGTTGATTCTATAGCTACAGTTAGTCCATTAATTATAGACACCCTCACAACACCATTGAATTATACTACTATAGTTAATGAGACTCCCATATCATAGTTACCCCTTGTGGTATTTTGAATTACCATATGTACATGATGTTGATACAAATTCCTAGGCTTTTTTAGATGATGATGCAATACCCACACTCATAGATGACTATTTTTGTTGGTTGATATTTACCCCATTTGGCCCAAGAGAGTACCAACATGACTCTAGATCTCTCATTAGACTTCCTACATCACTCTTAGCATCTCATACTACACTCTCCAAATATATTCTAGATACGTGCCCAAAGATAGATCACTTAGCAGATATAGTTCACATGGTTACCTCTATGAATATAATCCAAATCATTTAGATTTAGTAGTCAACACACAAAATCAACCATATATTATGTTATAGTTATTACTTGATCATGGATTAATCACCTTACCTATATTGTACAGTAGGATGGTCACCCATTTTGTCTTTTTCATAGGATTACTGGTCATGATACAAACTCATGTACAACTTTATAGAAGATATTGGATAAAATACATGATCATGGTACTAATTATATTACAACACCACCAAAACCAACTTCTTTACTTCCACTAAATCAATATACTACAAAAACTAAACATCCTAGAGGAGAATCAACATCTCCACCACTAGAGAAACCTTCAGTTCACTTTTGGTAGGATGACACCATGTACACAACATCTATACCATATGATGATAATCTAGAGGAATTTTGATGATGTTCAAGATCCTTTCTCCATCTCCCTTCCTAGTAGGCTCCATCCTTAGACGCTTTACCCCCTCTAGCCTAGCATTTTATTCATATGCTTGTATATAATCTCATTATGATTATTTGTACATAATTTTTTTAGTATTACCTATACATAGTTTCCTAATACTTGATTGTACATAGCTAAAATATTTTAAAAATTCAAAAATAATATAAAATTACAAAATACAAAAATAATTCAATATATCAAAATACCATTTTTTTATTATATGCATCATACATGCTCTACATTGCTACTACTATGCTAAACTTACATTTTTTGTGCTATGTTATTGTTTACCAATTTATCTACATTACCATGCTTCACTTGATCTTATTTGAGTGTGTGCAATGACATCTATCTCTTTGATTTCTTCACTCTACCCATTGAGGGGGCATCCTACTTCCACATTCAAGACATACATCGATATACATACCCACTGGGGGCATCTTCTACATGACTACACCATCTAGGTTATGTCATTCCTACCATGCACTCTAGTTATCTTGTTGATTTACATATTTACTATCTTACATAGATTACTCTATCGACACTCACTAGTATTTAACACTTGTGTATTTATTTGCATATACCTAGTCTTGTTTTAATATGTCTTGCATACATTTACTTCTTTCTTTGATTAGTTAGATATATTTGTAATTCTAGTCTCTTACATACTTTATTTCCTTGCTTAGCATTAGCTTGATGTGATTGAATTTCGTAGTTCCTATTTGTCTCCTGTATATGCCATAGGACATTTGCCAATGTTCTTTGCTTTTATTCATGTGTGTTCCTTATGACATTTTCCAATGTCCTTTGCCTATACTATTTTTTACATCAATTTGCTTGTTTTAACTATATGTGTATGTGGAATTTGAGTATGCCTTATATGCTTGCTTTCTAGTTTGAATGAAATGTTCCCATGTCCATTGTTTGCTTGGCCCCTTAGCCACTCTTATATGCTTCTTGATTTTTGCCTTGTATACTTATTGATTTATTAATTTTGATTGTATGCAATTCCATGATCCATATCATGCATTATTTGTGTTTTCTTGGATGTCATGATATACATAATGTTTGATCCCTCCAACTAACAACTAAAAACTAAAAACTAAAAACTAACAACTAATAACTAACAACTAACAACTAACAACTAACAACTAACAACTAACAACTAACAACTAACAACTAACAACTAAAACCTAAAAAATAAAAACTAAAACCTAAAAACTAACCAGACTTTAAATTCTAGTTTAGTAAATTATACATGTTATTACATTGTTATATCTATCTAGACATACCCCTATTGATCTGAAAATATCTCACTACAACCCATGTTATATTTTGAGAGATCTTGTTGATTATCATTGCTATATCATGTATCCATGCAACATAACACACTTGTAGGTATATTTATTCTAAGGGAAGTCATTATAGGGCCTCCATTCGTACCCTTAGAATAGGGGGAAATAAATATGGGTTTTGTCATAGAGAATAGAGCTCCTATCAACCACAAAATTCTAGTTTTAGAACACTCAGAATAGCAACCAGACATCAAACTAGTTAGAATAGACCAGGTAGATAGTCAAGAATATATAATAAGATTTGGCCAAAGGTAATAATTCTTAGACTAGATTACAATGTTGTTGGTGCTACTATCCATTTATAGTGATCCTATCCAAATGGCAAAAAAACTAGATTTTCTAGAAACAGACAAAAAATTAAGTTCAATTATAGTTTTGTCAGCTATAGTTCATACCAGAGTCAGTAGTTTTAATATATTTTTTCTCAAAGAATTTCATTATAAGGGGAATCATGCATGACATTATGGATCTCATTTTTAATTTTAGATAGGGTATTTGGTATAACTTCTAGATCAAAATCCATGTTCTAGATACCAATAATTGGGGTCAATGTGTATGGCACATTTGTTTTCTTTCTTTCCTAGTTGAATATTGTCCAAACATTATTAGTAGTTGCATGCCTTACTCCATATATAGGTGGTTGGCATCATTTTTGGTTTGGATTTAATACAAGCCTAACTTCTAAGTTCTTGAGTTCATGAGTTCCCAAGTGGCTTCCACATAAGATAGATTTTCAATTTTAGAGTGGCTTTCATACAAAGCCTAATCTCCATCTTTTAGAATGACCAAGAGTGGCCTAGTTTCTAGCATATATTTAGCTATTCATGCCAAAATTGTTAGATCATAGTACATTCATGGGATTTAGGAGCCATATCATATGACACAAATTTCATACAAGTATTAGTTTATAGCTTCACTTCATGGGGCAATGATGGAGCTGAAGGTCTAGCTAGCCTTTGTATTTGTGAGCCACCTATTCAAATGGATTAGATACATATTCCAAACATCAATAAACACATGCATGACCACTTAGATTCACTTAGTGGGCAATGATGGAGCTAAAAGGCTAGCCTTAACATTCTTGAGCCACTTTTTAGGAAATTGAGCACTTAGCTCCATTCATGATATTACTATTGGTACAACACACATTCAAATTACTCAGCATCACTCAACATCAAAATAGGTTTTGTATTGGTATACATATTTAGTGAGGTATATTTTTTACTTTCTCTTCCTCTCTTTTAACTAGCTTTATATGTTCTTATTTTAGATATAGTGTATCTAGTAAGAACTAATCTACTCTTTGTTTTCTCTTACATATTAACACTTCATAGTGTGCTCTCTCTATGCACACCCAACATCACACAAGATTCATGATCTTCACCCTTGTAGGTAAGTTTAGGTACACTTTATTTTTTCTTTTATCCTATTATTTCATTTTGCTACATCACTAGAATAAAGGGGGGATAAATGCAATCATATAAAATGCAAAAATTGGTAACTTGAGCTTGGCTAATGATACCCAACCCATAGGTCCATATTTATTTCTCTCATGACCCTCATAGGCTTTTTTTAATTGATCCCAATCATTCGTAGACTTCTATACTTGACCCTAGCTGATCTAGGACCCTCTCTTCATGACCAATCCATCCCCTTAGGTCCTATTTGCCTAAGATAATAGTGCCCATCTAGGATAGGAGCATCAATGACACTGTTGTCCACTTTTAATGATTTTGTCCAAGCTCATTTCTATCCCCAATGATCAATTTATTTTGGTTCCCCATCCTTCTCCTTATTAGCCTAATGTGAGAAAATTCAATCCATGACTAATAAATCCCTATAAAATCCCATTCAAAGATAATTTGGAAAGGGGTTGTCTAATATCACTCAAGTAAGCAAGAATACAAGCAAGACCACTCAAAAATATTCCCTATTCTTTGCATATAGCTAGCCTATACACTTTCAAACCAATTCATGTCCTTACACTAGTCCCTAGTCATCTCAAGCACACCCAATTTTTTCATTTTTAGCATTTTCATTCACTATTATACCACCAACTCTTATAGGGAGAAATACATAAGGCTTGATCCCTCCTAAGAGTATTGGTATAGAGGTAGCATGCCCACACACAAGGTGTGAATCACATCCAATGCATCTTACACACACTAACCCCTTTTCCATATTTACCAAAGTTTTGTTCAAATGCATTGAAGGCATGGAAATGAATACAATCAAATTTTTAGGGAGCACTATTGATAGTGAGACTTTGAAAATTTAGAGACAGTGTCACATAGATTTGTAGAACAAAACCCAAAAATCTTATCTCCTTAGGACAATAGTGATAGATAAGGACTACATCACTGGTGCCACTCCAAACACTTTTAGTGCTCTTGTCCAATTAAAAAATGAAATCCATAATCTTGTTTGAAATAGTGTCTCAGGCCTGCAAAGTGAATATCAAACCTTGTCTCAGTTAGATCAATACAAAATAAGATCAGTTTGATTTTCTCTCTTTCATTACTATTTTTTAAAAATGTCAAATTATAATTAAATTTCACAAATCAGTAGGTTATTTTTTGCATATTATTAACTGATTTATCAATCTAGACACTTTAACTAAATTAAGGATAAAACCCTAATATTACCAAAATTGTTAAATCACATATCCGTCCCATATTCTATATATATTATTGTATATATCCCCCTTCAATTTAATCTTTATTACCCATGCCATGTTGGTGTAGGGTTTGATCTTGGTGGTTATGTGCATAACACTTTGATTCATGTCTTAGAAACATCTTGTATATATATGACTTCCATGTCACAATCATTGGAAACCACTCATCCATCCATAATAAAATCCCATATTAAATTTATTTCAAAGCCTATAATAGGTTTTCATTTATGTATATCATTTATTTATTCATCCAAAAAACCCACAAAAATACAAAATAATCACAAAACAATCCAAAAATAATTGTCCTTAGTTTAAGTACCCTTATTTTATCTTATACAAATTACACTTCACAAATTTATCATGATCAAAAAATATCATAGACCAAGGGTTTTATAATCTAATAGACATAAGAAAAGGACAATTGGTTTCCTTATTTGTATAGTTGATTTACTTACTTGATTGTATAATTGTTTACATGCTTTCAGTGCTACTTGTATTTATATCTTTTTTTATCATTTGATTTGAAAAATTGCTCATTTGCTTTATATTTTTTTCCTTATTTGATTTGAGTCACAATCACTATACATGTTACAAACAATGTTATTATTATCTTCAATATCATGATGAATTATGTCTCCCACTTGTGAATATATCAGTCCTTATGTGTATAACACAATAGACACCATGATTTTTCCATATCAATGGTGCATATTTTCATACACAACATAAAATAAATGTTTCTCAATTCATGTTTGCAATCATGTTAGAAATCCTATTAGAACTCCATGTAATGACTATAAAAAATCATTACCTCATGTACAACCATACATCACAGTAACCCATTCAAATACTAACCATCTAAATTAACCATAAATCCCTTAATCACCTTTATCTTCCAAAAATAAATCAAATCCATGTTATCCAATCATCACTAATTCATGTAGTCAATTAACTTCTTGGGTTATGCTTGCACATCAATCAACTATATTAAAATATCCATTTAATCATTTCCCTAATCTTTCCATTCAATCTCTTGCACCTTTTGATTGGGAATAGATAAATCATGTCATCCATATTTTCTCCCATAAAAATCAAATCAATCAATTAATAAATCATTCAATCAATCACTCAATCAAACAATCAGTTAATCTAATGTAAGGTCACAACTATTCAACATCATATATCATTCCCACATATGACCTCTTTCATATATCATTGCTTGGTACACATCAAAGCATGCAACTTATTTGTGATATGTCATTCCCAATACACTCTTTGAATATATCATTTCTTGGGGAAAATATTTCCATCATCAAGTAAAATCAAAATGTGTAAGCATTAGCTCAAGTAGGTTAGTAACATTCATGGGTTAATCTCATAAAACCTTCACATCATACAATAAATTAATTAGAATACACTATTTATTTTACTTTACTTGAAAATTAATTAAGTAAATCAATAAAAAATAATTAGAAACTATATTTATCCCCTCATAGCCCATAGCTTATGAACATGATATATAATTCTCAAATCCACTTATATGTAACAATCTTCACGGGGAAAATCCAAGAGTGTAGCTTATTTAGGAAATATTATTTTCTACCATCAGCTCTCTAGAAATTATCCACTCTGGGAAAATCATTTTTCATATGCCTAAAAATCATGTAAGCATTTTATCAAGAATTTTATTTCCTTTTATTCAATATCAACTACATAATTTTTCTTATATACTTCATTCATTCATTTTGAGTACTCGTCCATCTTCATTCTCCCTACACAACAACTTGAGGGGGCATCATTCATAATAATTCATAACTGCCCATGACACCATATATTTTATATCCATTTCCACTCTACTTTTATTTATTCTTTGAAATAAAATTGATTCTTCTAGTCATAAAATCATTTCAAATAAGGGGAAATGTAGACACTTAAATTCTACCACATTTAGTGTCTTAACTTTTCTTAAGACACACTAATTCAACCACCACCCTAGATTTTAATTCTATAATATGGTCCACTAACATCATTTCCCTCCATTTTAATAATAATTAATTATTATATATTAATTATTTAACCATGCACACATATTATAAAAAAATAATTAAAAATATAGAAATTTAAAGTCACCAAACATCTTCCATGCTTCTCTTAACCACATGTCGAGCCATCCAAACACTTAACTTCCTAAACCAATGTTTGAGTCATCATTGAATGTTTAAACTAAATTAGCGAGTCATATAAATACTTTGAATTATTTATTAAACATTTTCAAATATGAAATAACATTCCCATTTTCTGTTAAACACAAGTAATTAGTATCTTCCACATGAATGATGATTCAAATCCAACCATCCAAAATTAACATAATTCAATAAATCTAGATTTATCCCAACCATCCATATTCTCACTTGAAAGCCTATAAATTTAAGTGTTACCATAAATTTTCAACATCCACCATCAATATATCAAAGTGACATTGAAATCATCTTATGCATCCATAATTAAAATCAAGTCATTGCATCCATATGCTACTAAAACTCTATTTGCTTGGAGAAGTGAATTTAGCATCCACATACCAAGAATCAAGAGAAAACAAAAGTTTAAAAATGGAGGAGGTGATTTTAATTTGCTATTATGGTGTATTTGTAAGTATTGTTTACTTTGTCTCATTTATTTGAATAGCTCAATCTCAGGTTTTAGTTTAAATTTAGATTAGGAATTTGAATTCATTTATTTTACTTGTTTGTTTGATTCTAAAATTTAGCTATCACACCTAGTCAACATTATAGAGGTGTGTCATTGGTTGTTCAAGTATACTATGTATCTTATGATTATTCTTAGAAAATGTAGAGGTTAGTTTTACTTTGTGATAGAGAATTTTTGTGCAAACCCTTCTAGGGTTTTAAAATTCATTATGTATTTTTTGATGCCAAATTTGTAATTGATCCAACTTGAGGTTTAAAATAATTTATAATAGTTTATGAGCCAACCCTCTTTGGTTTTAACCATGCATTTGTTCAGATGGTGTAGATATTAATAGTCACTTCTGTTCACATGGCTAGATACATATAATAAAATTTTGATTCATTCCTTTGGAATTTTTATTAGATTCAACAAAAAAATACTTTAGCATATACATTTGTTATTTTTCTCTACCATTATACATGTGTACATCATCAGACATAGTTTTTAGGATCCATACATATGAGCATAATAATTATTCTCTTTTAACACATCACCTAAGGTGAAATTCAAGGGGTTTAGAGGGGTTAGGAGTGTTGATGTGTGTTATATTCATAATTGATGTAAATTCCATCTTAGGTGATGTGTTATTTAGGAATGGCTTATTAAGTTCATTCTTTATGTTCAAAAAATTATTTACGTGGTATTCATCCTCACAAGTGTGAGAAGGTGAGGTTTAAATTGGGGAATTATCCCATCCCATATTTCACTTAACCAATAAAAAAATCTCACTCAACTCTATATTTTCCTATATACAGAATGTCCTTGTGGAATTTTGGATTGGATCTTAGATTCATCTCTTGAGCTGATGGAGATGTATTTTTAAAAGAGTCCTATTCTGGTGTAATCATTATTGGTTGCACACACATGTACATTATATATTATATTAGTGTAATATAATGTATTTTATTGGTGAATCTATTTATATGATTTGAACATTATTGTGTGGATGGATATTCATTGCAGAGTTTTCCTGAGCCCTAGGATCTATTTCCTTATGTATTTAAAAAAACATTGGAGGTTGTAAAACCCTAATTTTTTGTGGTAGTCTAACAATATATTTTATTCACATGGTAATTTTTTTTTATTATCCTTGATTGTGTTGACAAGTGGTTAGATTATGTTGAGTTTTATAAATAATAATTGTTTAAATTTAATTCAATGATGATCATGTTGTCATGGTTAACCCAACATTAGTACCTTTTATCACTTTTTAGACTGTATGGGGTGATGAATTATAGATTTACCCCATACTCAATTTTTTATGAACACTTTTTTCCTTGCAAAAGAAGGCCCTATTTGGATCATTGCTAAAATATATAACCTATTGTATTTTCCTCCTTATGATTCTATTTGGGTTATTTGGTAGAATGAAACAATTGAACTTATGATATCTTTTGTCAATAAGTATGATAATCAAGTGGCTCGAGTCTGAAAAAGGGATGGAAGTGTTCTTATTAATAAATTCATTATGATTTATTCTTAGCTTGATCTCATTTCATTTGATGTAATTTAGTTGTATATAAAAAAATTTCATCTCAAACACAAGATCATGATGGTGGAGATCTATGGGAATAAAGGGATGGTGTAGTCATGTAAGGGGTTCCCAATGAAGGGACACATCACCACGTAGCATCAACATTAATGAGTGGATTCTCAAACACATTTTATCAGTCAAATATGATTACATGATATAATGAACTTCACAAATTTATATAGGGTCCCTTAGATCCCTTCAAATATCTCTCAACTCTCTCATCTTTAAAATTTGTAGGGTTCAACCCTTTGGCCTTAACCCTTCTTCTAAATCATCACTCTAGATAACTATGATAACACCTATCAAAAAACAACCACTAACCACCATCAAAAACATTTTTGGTTGCCTTGACACTTCTATTTATAGTATTTGTGGCTTGTTCACCATCTTATTCAAGGGAACATATAGTTACCCCCATGTAGCATTGGTTCTAATGTTAGGCCTATGATAGGGATAGTGATAGCTTAGTTAGTCCTTGAGCTTTTTAGTTTTGAAAATAATCAATTTATTATTGTCTATTATTGTCATAATAGTTATATCTCTACCAAGTATTGTCCTTTATAACTAAATGATTGAATATTTCCCTTTATTCCCTCAAGCTCTTTTTATTTCCTTGTGCCTTGATTTCATGTTCCCCTTGATGTAGGTACTTCTCTCCATCTTCACATTGTTTGATTTACACCAATCATCAGGACTCCATATTACATTATTTTGTTCTATGCACCATTTGTGTGTGCCTCAATTTACTTGAATTTTGATTCGTAAGTTCTTTTGTGTTATACTTAGACAATTATTTTTTATCTATCTATTTGCTTCAAAACTTTTTGATGTATGCTAGTTTATTTTCCCATGATGATCCTACATAAGACTACTAAGATAGTGAAATGTAAGCCCCTGATTACATGATGGATTAAGTGGTTGAACCATCCTTCTAGTCAGATACCTTGACAATGGTGTTTCCCTTCACTATAAGCTTACCTAAGTAATATATTCTCTATTCTCCTCTACAAATATTCTTTGGATTTACAAACTTTTCCTCTTATAACTATATTTTAAAATTTCTCTCACTCATTTTATACTCTTCATTATTCTCCTCTCCTTCATTCTATTATTTTTCCTTCTTTCTCCTTCTTGTGGATCTATGCCCACTTCTATTTTTTCACCTTCTCAAATTGCCTTTCACTCTTATATAATTATGCATGACTTTTAAGGCTCTCATTTTCACTTCACTAATATTATTCTCTTTCCCCACTTCTATGGATTCTCAATCCATCTCGATCTTTTTGACTTCACCAAGTATCTTCTTTTCTTATGGCACGTAATAAGGTTAATTTGCACACTCCCATTTATCTCCCATCCTTCTCATCACTCTTTTGGACATGTTACCTCCCACTTAAATCTACCTCTTCTAAGGGTTTCATCCAACCCTTTGTGTGTGCCTTCATCCATCTCTCTTATTGTAACCACTTTCTTCCTTCTTTCTCCAACAAGTAGGCTTACTTGTGCTTTGTTATTCTTTAGGCCTATATGTAAATCTCATTCATATCACTATATTTGATGAATTTAATGATTTAAAAATAAATATGGATTAATTAGGACCATTTTATCTTATTTTTTCCACTCACATCTTAGATGTTGTGTGCTAAATTGCAAACATCTAGAAAAATGTTAGAATTTATTTCTCTTCTTTGCTCTCCATTTAAGTCACTATTTTTTTTACTCTTCTAGTATATTATTCATGCCTTAAGAAATCAAGGTTGCGCTCTCATCATATTCATGCTGAAATCAATATTTTTATTTATCCCTTGAATGTTATGTGAAAATAAAATTACACTCTACGCCAACTTCTAACTAATTCTATTTCACCCTTTTCCTCCCTCTAGTGGTTTCTTGGTGATCAAAACAACATTATGCCTCTTAGGTTGGCTATGTGAGAACTAGTTATTTACTTTAACTAACACTCATGAAGGTATATTATCAAACTCTCATGTGCATCACCATCACTAACCTCTAGGGAAAATCTTTTATCCTACTCTCTGTCTTTTGCACGAAGTTGAATTAAGATGTCCACTTACTACTCCCACTATTTCCTTATCACAAAAATATTTATATCCTTTGAAAACTTGCCTTTCCATCTTCATTCTTTCATAACCTTCATCTTCTATCATTTTTCCATGCATTATGTTCAATTCAAATCTCAAGCCTTCACATTATCAAGATGGTCTTCTTTTAGTGTTACTCCATTTATTATTCCTCTTGCACTTTTATCCTCTTACACATCTTACCTTAAGTACATATTGCATATGTTGATTCAAGATGACATTCTCAACCATTGTCCTTTCTTTTCTCTTACTCACACTCTTCTACTTCTTACCACATTTTCTCTATCACCTCCTCTTTGGTTCAACAATTGTTGATGCCCCACCTTCACCTCCTCCTTTAGGATTCTACCTATAATCCATGAAATCCTACCTTTTCACCTTTTATTTCTTCACCTTCATGCCTTTCACTATGCATGTTTTACCTACTTATCTATTTATACTTCCATAATGTTATAATTCAACTCTTACTTAACTAGTTCTCCTTCTAAATTTAATCCATCATGCACTTTTAGAATGGTACATTTTTACACCCACCTCACATTTGGTGCTATGATAGAATTTCTTTTCTTTCATTGAAATTCTTATTTTTGATGTTCTACTTATATTGTTGTGTTTCAAACCTTAACACCTCTTGATATCTAACTTAGTGTTTGAGGGTCTGCTAGTTTCTAATTACTTTCAAGGAAACTATCATCTCCTCCCACATTTTTAGACTTGAGATTATACTATCTACCTCATGTTTAATGATATTCTAGCCTCAGTTCTTAATTAAGAAACTCTACTTCGTGAATCTTATGCTAACTTCCTCAAGTTTAGTGTTAAATGAGCATTCATCTGCACTCAACCTAACTCTACTTCTTCCTCCCTTGGTACAACTCTTGATTATTTTAATACTATGATATATGCCCCATTGTCCAATGATCCACTATCATCAATTTCAAACTGGGAAACCCTGATTCATTTTTATTTGGCACTTCTTAATGATTGTGCTTTGATGTTAGCTACCTCAATGATTGGCACTATGCTATCCTTAGTTGCTCATAAAAAACTCTTTGACATTTGAATTCTCTTATAGAACCTTTATATACATCATCTATTTTTTTCTTCATTTCATAATAAGTACATTTATTGACTCCTTCATGGAATGTAATCATGATTTCACACTATTTCATGACATTCCCCCCCTCTGGCTTTTGGGTTTATTTTTTCCTCCTATTATTGTGTACCCCATCTCATGAAATGAATAATTGTACATTTTATTCCATCTCTCCTCATCAAATTTCCATCTTATTTCATATCCTCTTTATCCTCTTTGATTTATTGCCAAATCTTCTCATTCTTAGCTTTAAATCCTCATCTTAGGGTTCATCCATCTCACCCTACCACTTGTTACACTCTATTGAAACTAAAACTTCTTATCCACTTTGGGTTGCATTTTAGACACCCTTATCATCTTCCATTAGCCTACCTACTAACCTTAGGATTATTTTTAGGATTGAATCCATGACCACCTCTTATGGCTTTGTATTCACCTACATTGGCTCCATGACTAACTCTATTTATTGATGGATCTATATAATTCCTTCTAGTTCAAGGTAAGTCTATGCATGCATTTCTTGGTATAGTATCATAAAAACCACATGTTTCATTTCTTTGCCTCATCATATCTTATTCTCATCAAAATCTCTCAATTCCCTTTGTGTACTACTCAATATAATTCTCCACACATACTTCACTCTTGTGGAGTCCCCTACATTGTTTAACACAAAATTATTATTTTCATCCATAACCCGCTTAATCTCCTCCTTTAGGTATTTTTATCTTTGTGTTGTTCTTATCGATAACACTTGCATGTTTCCTTGAATTTTTCATTCTCTATCCATCCACACTTGATGGAGAGCCTTGTCTTGGAAACTTCTACCAAATAATCTAATTGGAATATGATATACACTCAAATGCATCTTAGTCAGTGATCTATCAATGTTCTTATCCTCTTACACTTGATTGACTCATCATTGGTGATAAGTTAGTGCTCTTATCTTTTCATTCACACATAGACTAACTCATAGTTAGTGATCTATCTGCACTTCCTCTTTTTTCCTTCTAGGTTTTAATTCATCATGGTTGATACTCAATCTATTAGCTACCCATTTTTGTGCTTCATTATCAAAATCCTACATAGGCACTCTAGGGCTCTTTGAACCACTACCAAAGTTATATGTTACAATCCTACATAACTCATCCTTGACAAGTGTTTTTTACTCATCTACCCTTTTTTGGTTTCCTTGTGGTTGGTGGCCTACCATTATTTTTATACAACACCACTCCACCTCTTATATTAGCTTCCTCATAGTGGGCATTTTGGTAACTATCTCTAATGGTTACCTTATGGTCAGTACTCTACTAACCCATATCCTTCTTAATATTTATCCTCCTCTATTAGCTACCTCATATTTGACATTATACCAAACCCTCTCTCAACATTCTCTATCATTTGATAGCTACCTCTTGGTTGGAAATCTACTAGCCATCTCTACTAGTTATCTCATGGCCAGTGTTCTACTAGCCCTCCCTTCCACATTTTTCCACTACACTTTTCTTCTTATAGGTCCTTCTCTCTCTAAATTTATCCAAGGTTTTTAACCTTACTTTGATACCACATGGTGTATTAAATCTAGGTATACCAATGAATTGATGCCTTACCATATAGCCATATGTCACATCTCATATTTTTGGAATCATGTAGGAGTTTTTGTTACTCCTAATTAACATCTATGATGGCATGTTTTTATAATGATGTAATTATTACATTTTTCTAGATAATTGATATGACTATGATGTTATGTTTATTAATTTTTTTTGTATTTTTATGAGCACATGATGTTGTAACTTGTCTAAACACTATTGACGTCCTATTTTATGAGTGCAAGAAATTGATAAATGAGCTAGGTTTGATAGGTGGATTTTGAAAAACATGGGTGTGTGTAAGTAAGATGATATTTCAACATATTCATTATGATATATTTTGGGTTAAAAAAAACACTAGTTTTCTAAGTATTTTGTTGTTTTCTATTGATTCTTCATTTCCTTCATTTGGCCATTACTTGTGTAAAAAGTCTTTGTTTGTGTGTAATTTCTTGATTTGTTATTTTATTGATTTTAATAGTTGTAAATTAGTTTTATGAACTTTAATAAACTTGTGTGTTTTCTAAGCCAGTGTTGATTTTGAATATTGTGGTATTTTTGTCATTCATCATTAGAACTAAGTCCTAACACCTATATTACATTTAGTGACATTGGAGACTTATTCAGTGTAATGTGAGACCTTGTCTTATGCTCTTATTACATCATTTTTAATGCAACATGTTCGCATGTTTGGTATGCATGTTTCTTACATTATAGATTCACTTTTTCATTGCCTTGATTTGGATGTGACTCTATAAATCCCTACGACTTTGCTTAGGTCTATGATATATGTTAGTTTTTTTACCTTGACTATGGTATTTAGACTTTGATTGCTAAGAATTGAGTGGAATTTAGTTCATTAAATTTCATCTTTTAATAATAATTTTGATTAAAATGATAGGTTTATACTTAGGCCATAATATTTACATGAGATGGAAATGATAATGGGAAGGTTGATTTTTTTAATTCAATTTAGGTCATTATGGCACTTTTACCAAGATCATGGTTGTCAAGTGGATCATTATTATAGACCATGGAAATTGTGATGTTGTTTTTTATTGAACTTATCTTAGAAAACCTAAATTATCTCTACTATTTTTGAGGTATCAATTTCTTGGAGTCTCTAGGTTTGATGGTTCAGTTAGACTATCGAGGTGGAGATTGTATGGTGTTTAAGCCTACAGTTTATCTATAAAAAAGTGGGAAACATGGGGATAATGTTCTCAGTGCCTTTACTTTGTTTGAGCCATGACATGAGTTATTTATGTTTAGACTAAAATTTTTGGTGGAATTTGGTTATTTTTAACCTACTTAATTTTATAGGGAGAGTGTGTTGAAACATGAAAAATAAAAAGCTCTCACTAGGAAAAAATATTATGATAAACTATGAAACCAATTAACCAAGTTAAAGTATTTTGGGTTTGTTCCTTATTTTAGTAAATATTATGGGTGATGTGAGCAATGTATATGGAATATGAATGAACATAAGTTCTCATGGGGAATACAAGTGGTGTTTGTACCATTATTCCATACACATTTCCCACAATACATTTCATGCCATCCATTATTTATCTTTTTTTATCATTATGTTTTTATGGTTTTTATTTTTGGGTTTCTTCTCTTATGTTGGAACCCTATATGTATCGATAATTGTGTGAGATGTGACATTCAACTTGCGCCTTTTCCACTTAGTACATTTTTTCTCTGGGTGTGGATGTTTTTCATTTTTTTTTCTTATTTTAATTGGGTTTTATTTGGTGGTAATGGATTATTGAATACTAATTAGAAAAAATACACACCACCACGCTTCCAAGACTTGACCATCAAAATGATGGATGGTGTGGCTATGGCCACCAATGGGGGGATCATATGGATGAAAGGTGGGATTGTCAATTTTATATGTTAATTTATTTTTTTATGTGACTTGATTATTTTATGGTGTAATCAAATCATGATAATCCTATTGGATAGCAAACCCACTATTGGGGTCGAGGAGAAAATCATGTTTCATCTATGTTGTTATCATCTTCTTTCTTTATACATTTTTTACTTAGCTATGCTGATTTATTTCTTGTATATATGTAAACCTATTGGAAAGCAAACCCACCTTTGGGGTCGAGGATAGAATCATGTGTTGGCTATGTTGTTATCATCTTCTTGCTTTAAACATTTTGTACTTAGTTGTGCTGATTTAGTTCTTATATATATATATATATATATATATATATATATATATATATATATATATATAAGAACTAAATCAGCACAACTAAGTACAAAATGTTTAAAGCAAGAAGATGATAACAACATAGCCGACACATGATTCTATCCTTAACCTATATATATATATATATATATATATATATTGGTAGATGTAATTTTATACATCTTTGAGGATTTTGAATTGTTATTGGATTTATTGTACACCCTTAAACATTCAGTATTATATGAGTCTAAATATATATTGAATGTTTAATTTATGAACCTTTTCTCTTTAGTTTCTAGTTGTGTACATTATTGTAATTGAATATTCATGTAAAGCATAAGTGATTTATGTATTTGGTTGGGTTTTTCATTAGGTTTTGGTGTGGATAGCCTAAAAGTTTCTCTATAATTACAATGTCATTCTATAATTAATATTTTATTCTCGAATCATTTTGTATTACATGTAGATGTTTGATTGAGTTATATATTTAGTGGATTACTCTAAAATGAAAATAACCTTGGAATGATTATTAATCAAGTGTTTTGTTTCATTAGTAAGGAAAGGTGAAACTATAATAAGATTCATTATATGATCTTTGGCTATGTTGTAGAATATATTGCTAGGGTTGTTATTATATAAAGAAGTTAGGTACAATAGTATGAGTTATTATAATTTCAATTCAGTTAGAAAACTCATGAGGATTTTTTGTGAACAAATATAGTGTAAAATAAAGTTTTGTAATGAGTTACTTCATACTATTAGGGGATCACCCCTTTTTGGTGGTCATTTTTCAAGTCTATGATTTGTTTAATTCATTAAGTTGCAATTTATTTTCATTTGGTATAAAGTAGAAATAATGGATATATTTGATTTAAAGCAATACGTCAAACCAGTTGAAATTACTAGAACATGATGACTTAAGAATAAAGTGAACAAGAGGTAATAAATTATCTTAAAGTTCAATAAAAATTCATTATCATGTTTAGAAATTACATAAAATCATTGTTGGAAATAAAAGTACAAAGTTTATTGATTAACAACATCTAATTATTTATGCATTACATAATAGATTGATGACTTGGTATTATATCTACACAAGAATAACTATTTGATGAAATTTTAATTACATTGTTTAATTGAAGGTTACACTATTAGGTTTGCATATCAAATAGATTGTTAGTTTAAAACTATATTGGTTAGTTGTTAATAATAGGAAGTTTGTTTTTGTGTAATGAATAAATAGAAATATTTGAATCTCATATTATTAAGTTAGTCAATAAATAGTAGATGGAACATTATTTGGTGCCATGACCCAATCCATGAGGGAAATTGTTACAACCTTAGACAGGTATCATTGAGAAATAATTTAATTAATTTTAGTGCTTAAGTTTGCATACATTTCTATTAAATGGCTTAAATTTTACCAATGTATGTGGTAATTATGGAATACAAAATTGTCGAGCAATGATAACTAATATGTTATGGCATATAAATAAGAATGTGTAAGTAAGATGGTGGAATTAAATGTTAATGTAGGTAGGACTTATCTGTATTATTGAAGGTAATAACCACATTAGTTTATAAAGATTATGAAATCCTTAAAAACTATAGTAGTGACATCTCTTAATAATTAAATTTTTGATTATGAATTAATTAGGATTTTTTGTAAATTATGCATTGCTTATATTGGTTTCATTACTTTAAATGAAACATATTGAACTTCTATATGAAGACTTAAATTAAATTTTTATATCATTGCATAACAAAATTTATAGGAGTAATTTCATAAAGAATAAAGAAATTACGCTTGAGATTTTGATTTATTTTAAAAGTAAACATGTTTCTAAATATTATGTTTGAATATTTTATGTATGTCTTTTTTATGATTGATGTTGAAAATTATAGGGATAAAATATGTGGCTCATATTTTACCTATACCTACCAAACCAAATCCTATCATGCATGGAATATAACTAGGGTTAATTTTTGAATGATTATATCACTAAGGTGAGTGCTAGGGTATTTAGATATGAGTTTATGAGTATAAGGGAACACACTTACACACCTTGATATTTATACTTAATGTGTAATGAAATAATTTTTTATAGTATTTTATTAAGATGGTTTAAATTTAGTTAAGTGTAAGATAATGGTCATATTCCAGTTCTCTACTTAAGGTTATGCCAAAAAATCTAGATAGGGAAACTATATTTTATCACTCCTTATTAAAGTCATTTTTTGGTTATTCCTTATTTTTTAAGAAATGAAAATAATTTTTTTGGTCATTGCATTGGTATAAGAACACAATTTCTGATTTAGGGAACTTTGGGGAAGAAATCTTTGAACATGTATTTGGCCTAATTTTTTAATATGTGACTCATCAAGATGGTTAGAATAATATTTAGAGGAGATTCCAATGCCAATGACAACCCAATTAGTAATAACCTAGGAATATGTAGAGACAAAAAATAAAAGGGGAGACCGTGGTGCCCGAAATCTTAATATAAATAGAAATGACTCACCTCCTAAAAAATAAAGTTTTTTTTTTAATAATGAAGTTGGAGGTAAATATACTTATAAACATTAATAGGTACTTAATGGAATATTTTAATCCTTAAATTTTATTGAAGGAACTATTGATACCTATGAATGCCAACTAGATAACCTAGAGGGTTTTCCTCTTGATGAAAGGCCCAGGTTGGAAAATAGATAGGGAAAAGGGCATGTGCTCCAATAACTACCTTTGTCATTAGTTGACCTTGGTATTAAGGATCTCAAAAAACCTCCACCACCTACCTTTTTAGGTGAATAATAGGAAATGTAGATAATGCATGGCTTGTGCATTTACATAAATATTTAAATTTTCACACATGCCCTCTAATGTGAAATCCAAGGTGGAATCCTATCACTTGGTTGGTGCTATTATATTATGGTGGAATCATATTTGTGAATTGGAATGGTATCAACCAAAGTAACTTACATGTTTAGGCATTGAAAGTGAATTATGAGAAAGGTACTTAAGTGCCAATTTGAAGGAATAAAATATAACATATTTTTAGCTGGTGAAACAAGATAATATGACTATTTCTAAATATGAGAATAAGTTTATGAATCTACTATGTCACATAAAATACATGAATTATGGGGAAACTAAAATAACCAAATTTAAGTTTTGTTTAAAATAAGCGTTGATGCATGATGTTAACATGAAAAAACTAAGAACTTTGGTAGCTTCCATTGAGTCTACCTTTGAGAAGTCTCTTCAGAGCCAAGGAAATATTTTAAAATTAATAAACAATAGTAAAAAATATCTAATTTAAAATTAACTGGGAATTAGTAGTGGATTGAATAAGTTCCAAGAATAAAATAAGAACTTTAAGGCACAAAACACAATAAAAAGAGTCATACAATAGATGTCAGGTCCAAAATAACCAGTGAGGACTAGCCACTAGGGATAATACTAGCCTTGTATCACATCAAAGAAATTTATAATGTTGTGAATGTGGTGATAACCACTACTAAAAGGACTATCCCAAGCTAAAAATTGGACAATCAACTAATCATCAAGTGTACGTAGATGTTGATAATAGGAATGTTGACTTTCGAGCAACATCAATTGAAACTAGAATATTATAGATGGTTTTCCTAGATAGGTTTTACTTGATTTTGGTGCAACATATAGTTTTATTTATCCCATTATATAATCAAAAATTATATTTAAACATGTTATGATCAGAGAAGGTTGGGTGGTCAATTTTAGTATAGGAAAGAGAGTACCTATTTGGGAGTGTTTAGAGTAATTTGAGTTTGATTTAGGTGTTATTAAAACTAAGATGAATATATTTTTAGCACCTTTGGGATCCTATTATCTCTTTTTTGGTATGGTCTAGTTGCAACACCATTAAGCAATGATTTATTGCTTAGGTGAGAATGTGCAATGCACATATGACCTGGGGAATCCAATGGAAGTGCAAGGCTTTTAAGGGACAAGGGCATGAAATATACTTTTATCTTTATAGTTGGAAAAGGTTATGTAGAAAGGTTTTAAACTATATTCAATTCAAATTCAAGAGTTTTCCTAGTACCAAGAACTATCTTACAAGGATTTTCTCATCCTAAAATAATTTATGGATGTATTTATTTAAAAACTACTTAGTCTTCCACCCAATCAAGAGTTTAAATTTTCTATAGACATTATGATTAGAGTTTCACTTCATCCAAATATCCTTATAGGATGCATGTGGTATACATTTAGGAACTAAATGGTTAACTACAATAAAATTTAGAAAAGGGAAGCATTAGACCAAATGTATATCTATGGGATGCTTTAGGTGTCTTCGTAAAGAGAAAGGATGGAACAATTAGGCCATGCATTTATTATCACATGATAAATAAGGTAAAAATTAATAAATATTATCCTTTGCCTAGGATTAATGATTTATTTTTTAAAATTAAATGAGCAAAAATATTCTCTAAAATTGACTTGAGGGTTGGATGGCATCAACTGAGAATCAAGGAGGAAGATGTACATAAAACTACTTTATAAACATAGTATGGTCATTAAGAGTTCCTTGTTATGCCATTTGGATTGACCAATATGTAAAAAATTTATAAATTTAATGAAAAACATGATTATGGATTATATTTATGAACGTGTGATTATTTTTTGTGAGGATATTCTAATCTAATCTAAGAATGAGGTTGAACGTGAACACCACTAGAGATTAGTCTTACAAAACTAAGACAACATGAGTTGTATGGAAAAGTTTCCAAGTGTGATTTTTATTAGCTTGAAATAAATTAATTTGGGTACATCATATCTAAATATGGTATTTATATAGATCCAAAAAATATTAAAGCTATAACTGATTATCCTGAACCCACTAACGCACATAGTTTTATGGGCTTGGTTGGTTATTATTATAGGTTTTTTGAGAATTTTTCTATCATATCTAATCCTATCACCTCGTTGAAAAAAAGGGTAATAAGTTTGTGTGGACTCCTCAATGTAAAACATATTTCCAAAAAATCAAAGATTTGTTAACTACAATACCTATACTTGTCATTTCTGATCCAAATGTTAATTTTGAGATCTAGGTAGATGCTTCCAAAGAAGGTTATTGTGAAATTTTAACCCAATATATAAAATTAGTGTTTTATGAGTAACATAAACTCAAAGAACATGAAAATAACTACCCCACACATGATATGAAGCTTGTTACCATAATGCATGCACTAAAACAATAGAAGCATTTCCTATTGGGTAAAACTTTAAGATGAAATATGATCACCACAACCTAGAACATTTATTTTCCCAAGATGATTTGAATGTGAGCTAATGTAGATGGCTATAATTTATGAGTAAAATTGAATAGATATTTATTATGTCAAGGGTATGAAAAATCATGTTATTGATACACTCAGACGATGTAGTACCTTGCTGCACTATCTATATTGAAATCTAGTTTCAAAATTTTTATGTTAGAAAAATAATTATTGATGATTACTTTGATGAAGTAAGAGTAGGTTTGGCTAATGAGATTATTAAAAACATGTTTACTGATTTTTATAGTTGAAATAAATGAACTTATAAGGCATAAAAATATAAAAATTATACCTAATTTTGGTGACTTGTGAAATAAACTATTGAAGGAAGTGCATGCAAAACCTCACTTCACTCATCCTAGTGTCACAAAAATGACACATTAGCTAAAAATATATTATTTATAACCTAGAATGAAGCATGATGTTTTTGAATTGATTGTGAAAAGCCTTTAATGTCTATGTATCAAATCTGAGCATTTACACCTTGAAGGACTATTTTACCCTCACAACATAATAGGGGGTAAGTATGATGTAATATCACTTGATTTTATTTCTAGACTACCTAAATATTGTAGCAAACATGACACTATTTTAGTGGTAATTGATAAGTTTACCAAAGTTGGTCCCTTTATTACTGGAAATCTAACTGATGATGTTTCCATATTTGATAAAATATTCATAAAATAATTTTTTTATGTATGAAATATGAAAAGTGATTATCTATGATAGGGATAAACTATTGACTGCAAGTTTTTTTAAAAAAATAATGCATCATTTGGAACACATTTAAACTTTAGTTTAGTGTACCAACCAAAAATAGATGGTTAGAATGCCAGGATCAACTAAGTGGTTGAAGATATGATAAGTATGTATTTTATGAATCAACAAACTAAGTGGGAAGATTAATATCACTTATTTAAATTTTCCTACCATTTTTTAATCAAATGGCTCCATTTTAATCTTTTTATGGACACAAATGTAGAACCCTACTTGGTTGGGACAATTTAGAAAATAAGCTTGTGGTTGGTCTTGATGTACTTTAAGATTATGATAAATAGATGACTCTTATTTGAAAAAATAAAAAAACTCATAATAGATAAAAGAGTTATGTAGATAAAAAAATAACACCTCAGGAGTTTAACTTGGGTGATAAGGTCTTCTTATGAGTTAGACCTCAAAATAGTTCAATTACGTTTGGAAAGACTTCCAAACTAGATCCATGCTTTTTTGGTCCATTAGACATTGTGGATAATATTAGTCATATTGATTATTGACTAAACCTCCTTATCTATATAGGATTCATAATGTTTTCCATGTTTCATTAAAAAAAAAATACATATCCAATGCTTTATGGAAATAATAAAAAAATTGGAATGCTACAATCGAGTATGTTTGAATAATTGTAATTTAATACTTATGGAAAGCACAAGGAGTATTAAGAGACTTATATTTTTTAGAGTATTATTAGGTCTAGTATATCATATAGGTGATTGAAAATATTGAAGGTGGACCTATAGTCATTTATGTTTGGAAATTGTATGCCTAAATTTCCTGGATGAGTTTTCCAACTTGTGGACACCTAATCCAAACTTAAGTGTCTATCTTTTGTCAAATTCATCTGTATAATTTTTAACTATGGTTTTGGTATAATTAATTGTGCCAAATTTTAAACCATATTTATATATGATATTAAAAACTCATTGTGTGTACAAATCCATAAAACATGTCTCCTTCACTTCAAAACCCTAGCTCAAATTTTGACATTAGATTAACCTAAAAAAATGGAGAATTGTGATATCTCAAAAAAAATGTCTCATTTATGCTTGTAATGGAAATGAGATAAAATATTATTGGTACAATAAATTATAGAAGGGTTATTCTAGTGGCTAGAATACCCCTACCCAACAATCATCCCCATCAAGTTAAAGTAAATGACAAGGACAAAAAAAGGGAACTTCACGAAAGAAATAAAATCAACAAGGTAACATTTCTGAGCATGAATATAGTGATGAATATGGATAATTCATGTAATATAGTAATTTACATGAAGATTTGACTTCATAAATTGATATATGGTATGTTGATTTGGGTGCAACCCAACACATGTCTAGATAAAAAATGGGTTCTCCACTTTAAAGGACACACCCATTAAAAATAATGTTTCCTTATGTGATGATACATCATAAAGTGTCCAAGGTATTTTCAACATTATTTTTCCTCTTAGAATGCAAACATGAAGAATAAAAAATGTATTATATGTACCTAGATTAACCAAGAATCTGTTATTCGTTAGTCAACTTTTAGATCATAATATAAAGATTGATTTTGACATTAAAGGTGGATGAAAACTATGCTTGATTCAAGATAAATCCAAAACCTCTAAATTTTTTTCATGAGAATCCAATGTGAGCCAAATGTTTCAACTTGAATTTGTTAAGAAAAATAATCAAGAACTTATTTCAAAGGAAATGACTGAACATAGTTGTGGCATATAATATTGGGTCACATCTATTTTGGATATCTAGACACATTCCACTATTTTAAAATGGTAAGAGGGTTGCCACCTCTCAAAAAGGGTATTTTAATCATATAAAAATGACACTTGAGTTCTAAGAGTGTTACTTGAGACCACTATTGGAAATATTGTCATTGATGTCAAAGGTCTAGTATTATTGGTGATAAAGGCCCTATTGCATTTAATGTTGTTTGTAATAAATATATCTTGGATAATATGAGTTAATATTTATTTAATATTAATGAATATATTTTTGGTTGCATATGAGACAAAAGAAGGGCCCATGGAGAAGTCGAAGAGCCACGGGGTAAAGACAAAAGAAGGATGGGACACATTTTCCCATGAAGAGTCATCTTGGGGAATATCAAGAGTCACCAAGTGAAGACAAAAGAGTAAGGGTGAAATTTCTCATGAAGGGACACTTTGAGGAATACGAAAAGTCACCAAAGATAAGAACAAAAGTGGGAAGCATGTTTTTGGTCATGAAGGGTCACCACATGACTTTTCAAAGGCTTGGATATGAAGGGTCATCCAAGATTGGCGCCATGAGAATGAAGGTTTATTTGATGGCCCTTGGATTCGACATATGGAAATCAGTGGTGGAGGAATATGAAGAGCCACAAACATCTACAATTACTCTAGTAGAAAAGAAGGCAAGTGAATGTAATGCTAAAGCTTTAAATGTTATTTTATGTGGTTTATGTGAATCTAAATTTGTTAAAGTTATGTAATGTAAATCTGCTCATGAAACTTAGGTAAAACTTGAGAATATTTATAAAGGTGATGGAAAGGTTCAAAAAGCTAAGTTGAAGACTTTTAGAAGACAGTTTGAAAGTTTGAAGATGGAAAAAGAAGAAGATATATCAAGTTATCTTTTGCAAGTTGATCAAGTCGTAAATTAGATTCAAGGTCTTGGAGAAACATTGGATGAGTCAACAGTGGTGCAAAAGGTTTTGATATCTCTACCAATGAGATATGATGCAAAGGTTTTGGTAATTGAGGAGATGAATAATTTAGCCAAGCTAAAAATGGATGAGCTTCATGGTATTCTCATGGCATATGAGATGTGGACAGAACAAGATAAACCCTTAAAGAGAGAAGCAACTTTCAAGATATCAAAGAAGGAGAAAGCTAAGATTCAAGAATCAAGTGATAGTTCCAGTGATGATGAAGATGACAATGGAGCACTTTTCATTCGCAAGTTGAAAAGAGGAATAGGTAAATATCAAGGAAAATTACCTTTTAAATGTTTTAATTATGGAAAGATTGGACATTTTTAAGCTAGATGTGCAGATAAAGTTAAAGATGATGAAGAAGAAAAGCCTACATATAAGAAGAATTTCAAAGGTAAATCTAAGAAGGGACTCGAGAAGAAGAGCCTGTATTCTAAAGATCCTAGCTTAGGTGAAGATAGTGGAGTCAACGATTCAGAAGAAGAAGAGATTCTATTCATGGCTAAACATGAAGATGATCAAGAAGAAGAAGAGGAGGAAGCTGAAGTGAATATGGAAGGAGAGCTCATTTGTGCCTTATAAGAATTAGAAGCTGTTCAGAAGAAGAATCAAAGATTAATGTGCTAGATCGAGAAAAATGAACAAGAGTCAAAGGAAATGGTTAAAGATCTACAAGCACACGTTGAAGAAGCCAAGAAGATCTCACAACACAGTTGGAAATAACAAGAAAAGATTGTGAAAGGTATGTTATTGAAATTGCCTCTTTAAAAGAAGATATTAAGAAAGTAGTCAGTGATTCAAAATTTGAAGATAGCACTCACATGCTAAATAAGATATTGGAAAGTCAAAAAGCATATTCAGATAAGACAGGGATCAGTTTTAAAAAGAAAAAGAGCTATGCTGAAGCTCTTACACAAGTGGAAACAAAAAAGGGAGAAGTGAAGAATACAGAGGAGATTTCAAATAGAGAAGGCTGGAAGGAACAAAGCTACAAAAGGTAATCAGGTCAGAGATATATAGACAGGTCTTATTTTTATGGCTATTGTTTTTATTGTAATAGATATGGTCACAAGAAATTAAAATGTAGAAAAAGAGCTAACTATTTCAAAAATAAGAAGGAAAGTCAAGTAGAGTCAAGCAGAAGCCACAACTCTTTTGCTCCTCTATCAAGCTTTGATGAAGAGATTATAGTGTGCTACAAGTGCAACAACTTTGGAGACATAGCTTGGTATTGCAGAAGCATGTTTAAATCAGTTTAGAAGGATCAGAGTTTCAAAGCTCCATTCATCAAGAAGAAGGATCAGAGTGTCAAAGATCCATTCATCAGGAAGAAGGTTCAGACATGTTCATTGCAGAAGAAATAACCTGAAGATTCTATGATGGTGCAGACAACTCTACATGTGAGAGGTAAAGATTAGCCATGGTTAATTGATAGCAGATGTTCAAGGCATATGATAGGTGATAAAAGTAAGTTCATTACTCTAAAGAAGATCAATGGTGGTACAGTGAGATTCAGAGATAAAACCACTGCCAGGATAGCAGGAAAAGGTACTTTGAGTTTGGATTATGGTAGAGCTAAGACTAAGAATGTTTTGTATGTTAAAGGTATTAAGCATAATCTGTTAAGTGTTAGTCAAATATGTGATCAAGGATACACATTAAGGTTTCATGGTAAAGGTTGTGTGATTAGAATAAAAGATTCAAATGAGTTGATTGTAGATGCTCAAAGGATAGGGAAAAATGTATATGTTTTGTCAGATATCTTCTCAAAGGCACGATCAAAGGATACATTCAAAGATCAGTGAGAGGAGTTGGGAGTAATTTATATTACTTCCTGCCATTGATGTTCAGCATCAAGTGAGGGGGAGCAAAGTGTTAGCTCCAGGTAGGCCCTTTGCCATTGATGTCAAAGGGGGAGAATAATAGGTATAGGTACAAGTGCAAAAAATAGGTACAAGTTGCTACAATAAGGTGGAGTTACTGTATGTTTTTAGATGATAGTATGTGCAGGTGATAGGATGTGGCAGTTTCAGGATTGAGGTTGCCATCAATGACAAAGGGAGAGATTGTTGGAAATATTGTCATTGATGTCAAAGGTCTAGTATTATAGGTGATAAAGGCCCCATTGCATTTAATGTTATTTGTAATAAATATATCTTGGCTAATATGAGTTAATATTTATTTAATATTAACAAATATATTTTTGGTTGCATATGAGACAAAAGAAGGGCCCATGGAGAAGTCTAAGAGCCACGGGGTAAAGACAAAAGAAGGATGGGATGCATTTTCCCATGAAGAGCCATCTTGGGGAATACCAAGAGTCACTAAGTGAAGACAAAAGAGTAAGGGTACAATTTCTCATGAAGGGACACTTTGAGGAATATGAAAAGTCACCAAAGATAAGGACAAAAGTGGGAAGGACGTTTTTGGTCATGAAGGGTCACCACATGACTTTTCAAAGGCTTGGATATGAAGGGTCATCCAAGATTGGTGCCATTTTCCATGAGGATTGAAAGGCCACAAAGGGGGAAGGCCAAAGGTCATTTGGAAAGCTATAAATAAAGGCTTGAGTAGCCATTTGTAACGTGAAAGTGTGAGGTTGATTTGATATTGCATTATCTAGCTTAGAAGAGCAATTGTGAGAGTTGAATATGATTTGTATTTGTTATATCTAGCTTATAAGAGAAAAGGTAGTAGAGAGAAAAGAGATGTTGTATTAAACTATCATTTGTTGATATATCAACATTGAGAGATAGGTGTGTGGTATACACAAAGGGGTTGGTGCTCCTATGGGTTGGTGCTCGGCAAAGGGGTTGGTGCTCTTGTGGGTTGGTGCTCATGAATTATTACTAGGTTGGTGCTCAGCAAAGGGGTTGGTGCTTCTATGGGTTGGTGCTCATGAATAGTAGCTAGGTTGGTGCTTGGCAAAGGGGTTTGAAGCTCCTGTGGGTTGGTGCTCATGAATTGTAGCTAAGGTTGGTACTCGGCAAAGGGGTATGGTGCTCCTGTGGGTTTGTTCTCATGAATATACTTGAGATTGTTCTCTATGGTTTTTCCCACATTGGGTTTCCACATTATATCTGGTGTCTCTCTCTACCTTGTGTGATGTTTATTGTTTGAGTTTTATTGCATATCTTGAATGTTTGATTAAGTGGAATTTGATAAAGGGAAAGATTTATAAGATATATGCTATACTAATTCACCCCCCCTCTCAGTATATCCCATGCTTAACAACCACTTATCCCTATCTTAGTCCTAAACCTATCTTAGGGCCTATTTAGACACTTACCTAGCCTTTATGTGGGTCAAACATGTCCCTAAACATCCCTAAAACAATCCTGAGCCCTCACTTTAGCATCTTGGCCCCTAGTGCCTCAAGGTATGCCAATTGAACACTAGTGTCCTAATTTTTATGGTAGAACCAATGGTGGTAGTCTCCCAATTTGGGCATTATTGTCCTTTTTCTTCTTTTGGCCTCTAACAAATATATTTTCAAATAAAAAACCACCTAGTGTTGGCCTAGAACTATTTTTAGAATTACACAAGCAATAAAATAATATATATATATATATATATATATATATATATACATGAATTTTATCCCATTATCCACTAGATGTACATTAGATGAAAATAACATAAATAAACTCAAAACAAGTTCTTCACAATCAAGGTTATGTATCCCTATTATACCTTACTTCTGCATATAACCATTTACAACATTCCTAAGCTCAAATTACTTAAATTTTCAATCTCAAGGACACTCTAATCACTCAAACTAACATTCATATTGGATTCACTTGTATTACACCATAAATTAAGTGGGGATAAATACAACAAGTTTGATCCCTCCTCAGAGTATTGGTATGTAGGTAATTCTCATCATAATAGGGTGTTGAGCATATGTAACCTACTCCAATAACATCACACTTGGATACTTGTGCCAATAGGATTCCATAACAACATGGAGGTATAGGGTTTAAATATAAAATTAGTCAAAATAGGTCACACACAAAGAGATAGAACTCATTCACATAAGAAAAGGCTTGGAAAACTCAAACATAGGTGCACCCAAAAGCTTGAAATAGTTCTACATAAAAGAGACTAATACCAAAAGGAGGACACTAAAACCATTAACACTACTATCTAGTTAGGTCACTACTATCCAAGAAGGGTTTTGACACCTAGATCCTATCCATGACACTCAAATAATTTCTTGTCCTAGTTTGTAGCCTCTATATCTTTCACTTTATTAAATTTCTAGCTAAGTACTTGTTTACATAATTTATTGATATTTTTGAAAAGGTCAAACTAGGTAAATTTTATTACAAATTAGTGGCTATATTTATTACATATTTTATACCCTAATTTACTATACTAACCCTTGGATTAAAATCTATAACTCTAAAAAGTTAAATCATTTGGTGAACCTAACTTACTTTGAATACTACTCAAACCCTAGCCCTGGATGCTACTAGAGTTTGTATCCTTATTTTTCCTATTTCCATTGGTTGTGTTAATATTTAAAACTTCATACATTTTTTTTTAGTATCCCTCTTTCACTTTGTTTACTATATTCCATATAATTTTTTTATCTTTATTCACTTAAGAAGAAGTGATAGGCTTAATGAAAATCCTACTAAGCATACCTATATTCCTTCTATTTGAGCTTATACCATGGACAAAGGACCAATTAAAACTCCCATCATTAGTCTTTCACACCCTAATTATGTAGACTTTAATGAAAATACATACCATGATTATCAATATAATCAAGATTATAATGATATACAAGATGGGAATTGGGACACTCTCCCCCCATTTAATAATGAAAATGTTATAGTCAATAAGGATGAGATTTTAAAGAGTTTCAGTGATAGACTTCAGGAAAAACCCCATGATCATGCATAGATTCTACAAGCCATAATAGAAATAAATACAAAATCAAATAATGTTCAATCTTTTATTCCCCTAGATAATAGTATTATTACACCTACTTTGGGGGAAACTCAACCTATTTAACTACCTATTTTAACTCAACAACCTTCATCAATGGAAACACACTTTATGGATAGTTCCTCCTCTCTAGATGTACAATCCGTTATGAATTAGATCCATGATCTATAGGACAAGGTGTTACATATTCAGTAGGGTGCTACTAGGCCATCATATGCCTTAGATTATCATGTTAGGACAACACATAGTGATAAATCCTTTGCTATCTATATTTGTGTCACCTAATATTACTTTATATGATGGTAAGGGTGACCCAAAGTGCTATCTATGAGCTTTCCATGCAACATGTTTGGACTATGTGTCCAATGACTGGATCCTTACTAAGTTTTTCCCACCTAGTATAAAAGGTTATGCCTTATAGTAGTTATATGATATTCAAAACTAGTCCATCACCACATTAAATCCATTCACATATATGTTTTTGGCACACTTTTCAATCAACATAAATGATAAGATCTCATATGTTCTAGTTGCACAACTTAAGAAAAAATCCAGTGAGCCTATTTTAGAATGTCTTATAATATAAAACTATATTTCTCAAAGATGACTATACCCATGATAGATAGAGAGATCTAAGACATATTCAAATGGATTTTACTACCAGCATTACATGAAGTTATCTTGTTCAACAAGTTTCCACCATTCATATATTTATGCCACATAGTAAAAGAAAGGGAAGCCAAACTTCTCTCTATGGGAAAATTAAAATATACAAGTGGATTATATTTAACTAATAAGAGTAGTAATAATAATACATACAAAGTAAAGGATACTAAAATCAAGAGTGATCAAAAGGCCATAGTAAAATGAAACTTCAAAGCCAACTCCTCACTTAGTTTTATCATCTCCTCCATGGAGAGTTTTCACAAATTTGCTAGAATCACTGACGTGTTTTAAAAAATCTATTGGAATGTAATGTCATATCTCTCCCTCCCATCAAAGATGTTGATATGACATGTCCTCTTCCAAAGGACTATGATTCCAATGCATTCTGAGACTATCACATGTCACTAGGCCATACTATAAATAGATGCATCAACTTGAAACATAAGATACATTATTTGATATATGCCAACATCTTTGATGTGGACACTCCTACAGAAGCACCTAAAGTTCAAAAAATGGAAGCTAATGCATTGAAAATATTTTTAGATATATTTTCAAAACATATAGCTAATGAAATAGGAGGAACTTCATGTGTTTACTATATGTATCAAACACATCCACCACTGACATCCTATCCCACTACTATAGAGGATGCACACCCCCTACACAATATCATTGGTGTGTATCATACTATAGTACCAACTACACCACTCATCAATTTTTAGAGTAGGATATTAATTATAATGATTTAACTTTATATGCACTCTCTATATAAGCCTATATTGATCATCTTATTTAGAGTGTTATGGTTAACAATGGGTTAAGTATTAACTTGTGTACTATCACACTTCTAAAAAATTTGGGCTATTCAAAGTATGTTATTTCTTAGATCAACATAATTATTCATGGTTTTGGTGGCCATGTTCAGAGCTCCATTGGGGATATTATAGTTCCACTATAAGTTGGACTAGCACATGTGGTCACTAAATTCTTAGTAGTACCTAGTGCATGCACATTTGACATGTTATTGGGTAGGCCATGGATATAATAACTATGAGCCATTCCATCCACCATGGATAAATGCCTTAAGTATATACATGTTAATAAGGTGGTTATAGTTGAGGGTCTTTCACATAAATATCCTTTACCTATCCCATAGGTAGTCACACCACAACTACCAGTATACCACAAAGTTTAATTGATCCACCAATGCAAGTGAGGTATACTCCTACAATATTACCACATTTGCATACACTCCCATAGATATCCTTATTAGAGAGACCCTCAAATCAAAGAAATGTTGTAGATTTTATAGATCCTCTCTCTGCCCCTTTAATTTTGAGATTAGTGTTATTGAATTCCTAGGGTTCTCAGCATAGGGCATGCATGTCAACTACAACATATTCTACCAAATGGGTCCCTAAGACCCCTAAAGTTTACATGACACCCTATTTAGCTTCATAGATTCCTAGTATCATTCCAAAAGTAGTGACAACTATAGATCACTCAGTAAAATAAGTTCTGGGACCTTAGTTACCTTTTCATATAACACACATGATTACTGTTCCTTTATTTAACACAAGACACCTTGATAGTGAGTCTATTGAGAGATTCATTAGTTAGTATGTTCTTCCCTACTTATACACAATTTATTTATTTATTACTCCTTTATATAGTTTCATTTTCATGTTGCTTGTAAATCACTCATATCCAAAAAAAACAAAATTAATATAATATGCTAAAACACAAAAAAATTCAAATATTTAATCAAAAAATACAAATTATAGATTATATGCATTTCCATGTTTACATTTCTTATATTTTATAGGTAATACATATGCTAGATATATTAGTATAGTTAGTTTTTATCACACATAATTTATTCACTTGTTCTTGTGAAGTGTTTATAGATACCTATAGGACCCAGGTCCACTACAAAAATCCATATTTGATACTATCAATCCATTGGGGGCATATACATGGATATATAGATTCCTAATTTGATACATTCACCCATTTATGGGTATCATATACATAGTTATGATTTCCAAGTTACATCTTTATAAAATCTACATAAAAAATCTAGCACTGTTATATCCTGATATTGATCATCCTATACTAATCAGATGTTTTTTTGATTACTACTCCTCCTCTAGACTTGATTTATATACACATCACACTTATATAGACTTATAATACATGTTCATTTCTATATTTATTAGTTTTGAATTGATTGTGCCTTTACACCTATACATCTATTAAAGGGCATTTGAATATGTCATTGCTCCATAACTCTTGCCAATTCATTTCATTATATGTGTACTTTGGACATGTGCCCATGCCTTTGTGTGTGACTTATTGAATGTGTATGTGGACATTTGAACATGTCCTTCCATGTGGATCTAATCTAACCTAATTGTTGTTTATGTATGTGGACATCTAAATATGTCTTTGTATGTCTTGATTTCTCAAATTAAGTGACATGTCCATGCCCCTTATAATATGGCCCCTTGGTGTAATTTACATGCTTCATGTGTGTTATATGTATGATTTGTTTTATAAATCATGGAAATGAAACTTTTATCCTACTTATTACACATTTTTTAGTGTAATTTCAACTTATATTTCAAGAAAGGGAAAAGAAAAAACTAAATATGGGTATGGTTGAAAAACCTGTTTGATTATGCACATGTTGATCAGAAGATTATGAAGAGATCCTCTTTGGCTTGGGAGGATGACCTAAAAATAAGATAGTACTAAACTAAATGGTTAGTTAGATAGATAGCTAGGTGGCTTACCTAGCACTAGCTAGATCCTAGAAGTAAGAGCTTCCTCAAGGGCTGTCAATCCACATGTTTTAAACAATTAAGTTTATAAAATATAATATAGAGTACTTGCATCAATAATCAAAAGCTACTAAAATTAAATACAATAAATGATTGATAGTTTTTTTACTAAAATGACTAATATAGAAATAAATGGGTCAATACTAATGCTAAATAGTTTAGGTGTGGTTCAAAAAAAAGTTGGGGGTCTGTGAATAGGTAGATGAAAAGAAAATTAGATTTGGTTGAGGGTAAGTGGGTGAAAATAACTTATTGTTTTATTTTTTCCATAGTGATCATCAATGGTTGATGTGACCATCAATGGTTGAGGTGGCCGTTGATGGTTGAGATAACTATCGGTGGTTGGATAGACCATCGGTAGTCAGGATGATCATTGGCAGTTATTGTGTGTTGGGTATGGGTTGATAAAGGTCAAATTAATGAGATCACAAAAGATAATTCCAAGATATTGGTTTGTGCTAGGATAATTATGAAATGGAAACAAATTAATTGAATAATGGAAATAAAATACTTATATTATTAGAGGTTAGTTAGATGAGTGGTTGAGGTGATTGGCTTGTTGGTGGAGTCTAACATGATTCTAGTAGAATAATGATATTAGTTATTGAATAAGGGGTGGTGGTAAGTCAGTTCTCTATCATGATGGTTGGATTGCTAGATAGATAAAATAACACCTATAAAATAAGCTCTATATGCAAAAGATCTTGATCATTGTGGATGGATCTCTTTCACCTCCTACTCCTCTCTTCTTATAGGCAACAAAGGAGAGGAGTAATGAGATGCTAATAAGGGGTCCAATTTGGTATCTAATTTTAACTCATATATGCATGGGCTCATACACATATTTAGATGAAATAATTATAAAAAATTAATGTATATTTAAGGGTGAGTTAAGTTGGTTTAGATAGTGGAACCTGATCATCGATGGTTGAGGAGACCATCAATGGCCAAGGGTTAAAGGCAGGGTTGGTTAAAAGGTGGGTTTTAGCTAGAAGGTCAACTAACTTAGGTTAGGTGGGTTGGGTTTAGTTAGGAGCAAAAAATGTTAGGGTTGATCCCAATGGGTATTAATATGTCCCAAGGGAGTTGTGACATTTAGAACCATCATGTGCATATTTTTGATGTCTACATTTTCCCCTCTTCTGTTATATAGTTTAGAAATAACATGCTGTAAAACAAAAAAAGGATTGTAGGTTGAAGGCCAAGTTGCCCTGAGTATGGGAGGAGGTGTTCCCCATAAAACTAATAAGTGATAAGGTAAAATAGAATTGGGTGTGGATTTGATGAGTTGGTACTTTTATAAAAAGGGTGAATGATAGGTTGGGTACTGAAGCACAAGTAAGTGCTTAAAGTATACAAAAAGTGTGATATCTAAGATCATTTATAGACTAGGTTTTCATAGTCGATAAAAATAAATGTCATTGCTTAGAATGATAAGTGACAAGTGGACCATGTGACTGCATTTAGGTGTGGTAGCTAGGTACACTCACAAACTTACATCTTTTAGGCAAGGTTAGTATTTCTATGGGTATTTGAGGTAGGAAATGCTTCTAAGAAAACCAAAAATGGGTTAGGTGAAGTTACAAGTATCAAAGGTAGGATGTGCTCCCAAGAAGACACAAGTGGGTCTGACATGCATGAGATAACACAAGTTCAATAAGTGGTCAACATAGAAATTATTGTCATTTTAGTCAAAAGGACTAGGAAAAATTTGTAAAATGTGTATTAGTTGGGCCAAAATAGACCAATTTTGAGGTGATGAAGTGGTGGGTGAGGTGGGCAAAGAAGGTAGTCTCTATGGGTGCTTTGTGAGGTTGGTTGAAAATCTGCTTGCTTAAGGTAAGAGAAAAAATTCAACAACCTGACTGTTGACATTCAGGGGGATTAAAAGTGAGCATCAATGGTTACCCTAATCATTGATGGTTAGGGTGTAAACCCTAAAAGGTTGGAAGACAAAATAAAAAAAAAGTGAGTCATGTGATCTCACTTGTGATTGTTGACTTTGTTGTTTGGTGCATTTGGCATTTTTTGGCAAAATTGATGGTGAGAGCTAGTGGGTGATTTGATTAGTGGATTGAATAACTAGACTAAGCTAGAATTTAGTGTGGATGTAGATGAGGATGGACAATAGGTCCATAGATTCCTCCTTGAGGATGGTTAAGGAATGAAGTAGGGGATGTATTAAAATTTTTAGTGGTAGTTTAATTTTGCATTACATTTCATTTGAAGTGAAATTTTCTTAGTTGATTGTTGCCTTGGTAGAGTATATCAGTTTTGACCTAGGTAGAGGGTTTGCTAGGTTTTTGATGAATTTTATGAGTGAAAATTAAATTAGGAGGGTAGGTAGGTTAGGGGTAGGATAGAGAGAAAAGTTTAATTTAGTTGGTTGTAAAATTAAGGTGATTTACTAAAGTTTTTAGGTAGGTAGGTTTTGGGCATTTTCTACTGGTGGTCACATAGCGACTGTCGGTGATTAGCTCAATCATCAATGGTCAAAGGTGAATTTTTTTTGGGAAAAATGGTTAATTTATTATAAGTAGTCATAGTGACCATCAATGGTCAAGCCAAATAGTAAAAGTTTTATAGTTAAGTTTATTGATTTTTGATAGTTTTGAATGCATAAATGTTATAAGGTTTGTGTAATGGGGTGTCAAAGGTGTGATGGATGAGGTCAAGGGGTATTGATCAAATTGGTCTTATAGGCAAAATGTCAGTGTTTATGAGTAGTAGCATAAGTGATAAGTTTGATAGATGAGGCATAAGAGGTTGTATTCTTGAGGTGAATGTTAAGAGGGAGATGTGAAAATAGTCGATTGGTAAGGGTGAATGGAAGTAGGTCATTATTAAGGCTTAAGGGAAAGAAGATAGTTTAAGAGGTGAAGTTCATAGGAAAAATAACATAGGTGACTAATTGTGTTTTCTAATGAACTGTATAGGTGTGGGAGCAAATCTAGATGTAAGATTAGATACCTCACATCTTTATGAAAATCCACTAGGGGATGACCCTAGCAGATTGGGAACATATAGAGGAGGTCAAGTTAAGAGTGATTTGACATTACCAACACATGCCATGAGATTTAGTGATGATCATGGCCCTCATCAAGAGATGGGATCTGGACACAAACACCTTCTTATTACCCACTAGTGAGATGAATATTTTTATAAAAGATATGCATAAGATCACATGCTTGTCCCTTTGAGGTGATCAAATATATCACATTGAATGAGAGGAGTACCAGTATTTGGGGGAGATGATGGTGGCAGGAGGTAGATGGATGTGGACCTAGCTAGTAAAGGTTAGTAGGCACAAGTTTAGGGAGGTGTCTTAGATGCATAGGCAAGAGTAGTACTAGTCATTGCATAGGCACATGTCATAACACTATAGGGTCAACTTATAGGCTTACAGGGTCAAGTGGCTATAGTTACAAGTAAGAGGGACTAGGATAGAGCTTCATTAGCCTTGGTTACCTAGGAGAGAGACTCCTTGAGATGGGTTGAAGGAGGAGAAATAACACCTATGGGACCACTGGGTAGCATCCCCATGAGATTATACCTAGCCATAGTGAAGGAGTTATGTTATTATGAGGCTATAATCCTAAGGTGGTATCCTAATGAGCCAAAATGGGGCAAGTATAGAGCTAGTTTGGTAGGTGATGCTACTATGGTGACACTAGGTTAGCGGGTGGCATCCATAGGTGGAATGATAGGCACTTTAGGGGGATAGGCACCACGATCTAGTGATATTCCAAGAGATAGTGGTGCCCTAGGGGCATATTTATGACATAATTCAAATATTTTATATTTTTTTTGTATATAATTTTCATATCATCTTATGATTTGATGCAATGACATGTACATTTTGAGAGAGGAACATGTAAATTATTTGTATACATTATGATGTTAGACTCATGATTTATATATATGATCCTTGTTTATTTCTCATTGTGGATGGTTTTGATGTCTATGATGTGATGTTTATATTGATCATTGATGGTTTTATATTGATTATGCTTATGTTATGGATATTGGACACTGATGTAGAGTCACCTAGCTAGCCATGTGATGAGATGTATTTTTTTTATGTTCATCATTATGATGATGTTCATGTTAAAAGTGAATGAGTACATGCTTCCTCATTTATATTTAGACATGTGGTAGAGATGGTTTATTAATTTTTTTTCATGGCTGCTATGATGTTGATATGATTATTGATAGATATGCTAATGATGTTTTTTATTTTATTTATGATACATGTTGATATGTTGTGGTTATGATTATGGTTTTTATTACTTTCCTTGAGGTAGAGCACATAACCTAAGTTAATTAACAACACTAGATGTGAGAGAAATAATATAATCAAGAGATAAATGTCTTAGTGAATATATCAACTAGTCATGATAGGATTGGAAGAGGACATCAGGCTTCTTCTTTGACAAGGACTAAAACAAAACCAAATTTGGATTGGTTTAAGGAACATAAGCCATTTGAATGCTTTACAATAGTGTTCATTAGTTGGTTAAAAAGGTGTCTTGATCATAGAATGTCAAGTGACATCAAAATCGCTAGCTTATAGTGTATAAAGGGAAGATGGATGAAATATAGAACCTTCTTGTGAGACTAACATGACTCTTCTGTAGGCTTCCAAAGAGTTAATATAAACAAGTCTATGTCAGACAAAATATAGATTGATCAATATGGGAAGTCTACTCATGAGAGCTGATTGTGGCTTTCATAATTATTACTAATGAGAGTCAATTTTGGCTTTTGTTGTACTTTTTATAATAGGTATTTTAATTTTTTTTGTTTCTTGGGGGTTGGAAAAGTCAATTGATGTGGGAGATTCCAAGAAATTACTTATTTTGACAAATTATTTACTTAGCCATCTTCAAGGGAGTGATCTAAGTTTGTATGCTTTATCTAATGCTTTTGATAGTTATCTTTCAAGGGAGTAGTCCACCTTACTTTGGGAAATTTCAAATATATTTTCAATAGCTGTCCTTCAAGGGAGTAGTTTGTGAATGCTAGGAATGACCCATGATTGCTTTGGTTTGGATTTTTCTTTTTGATTTATTTGATTTTTCTTGACATAGAATTTCTTATATAGGCTTAAGGTTTCACCTTTATGAAAGCAAAACTAAAAATTACAAGAAGGTTGATGAGGTGTAAAGAGGTTTTAGGTGATAATGATCATAGGAATTCATCTTGTAGAGGAGGTAAAAAGTACCATGATAATCACGCCATGGGTAGAGATTTAGTACCCATCATTCAAGATGAGGCCATGATTGTGATGTATAATCACATGATTAAACTTTAATCAATTTCCCCTGAATTAGGGAGATGAATGTGGTTTGTAAGCAAGGGATGAGCTTAAGTGAGACAAAAGGTGAGTTTGATCCTCTTTAACAAAATAAATGATGTAGATGCAAAGAATTGAATGGCTTAGGTTAAGGGTTGCCTTTAAGATAAGATAATAGGTAAGTTCTTGATCCATACTTGTGGGTTATGATATAAGGTCCAAGCCAATTAAAAGAAAACTTACCCCACTTACTTTTCTCCATATTGATGAAATTTTAGTTTTACTTTAGGATGAGGTCTTTGATATTAAATTATCACACTCTAAGGTGTTTATCATAGTCATGTTTGATTCTCTCTTGATATACATGAAGATGGGTAAGGGTGGATAAATGATGTTCATCAAGTAGCTCAAGCTGGGCTAAATGATGCAGATGATAATCATCTTCATAAATGAAATCTTATAAAGATATGCAAAGAGATGGGATTTGTAATTTAAGAGGCAAGAGGACCTCTACTCCAAACATAAGAGAAAAATGGGTAAAACCCATAGGGGTTTTAATGCTAGTATGATATGCCCATAAGGTGAAGGGGATGTGCAAATATCAATCTTGACTAGATACACGGACCATTTTAATGAGCATGTTATTGAGAGTTTAGTTGGAGGCCTAAAAATATCCATTCACTTTAGGGTGATAGGGTTAGGATAAAAATAATTTGATACTGAATGCATCATAATGACCCTGGACTTGCTTATTTTAAAAATATTTACCATTATCTGTGATAATTTTGTGAGGAACACCAAAATAGAAGATGATGTGATGGTTGATAAAGTTGATAATATTTTCCTCTTTCATTGATATTAGTGGAATAACCTCTACCTATTTGGTAAAATAATTGGTCATGGTGATGATATAATGGTATTTCTATGGAGAATGGGGATTAATTTCACTAATAAGATCTAGACCCCATTGTGAGAAAGGGAAAAAAAATGGACACATGAAGGCTATGGCTAGGTACATGATGTAATTTGGCATGTTTTTGGAATTTAACACACTTTTTAACATAATCAAAATAGTCTTGGTTAAGGGTAGACCAATAATATCTAAGGTGAAGGACATGCCTAGCTATGATAAGGCCACTAAAGTATCCTCCACAGATCCCATCATGCATTTCTTTGATAGCATGAGAGGTTTTATGATTACATAGAAACATAAGAGGAGACCATCAAAGTTGCATTTATAAATAATTCCCCCCATAATGGTGTAACATGAGGTACTCTATATAAACACTCTTTGAGAATTTTTAGAAAGACCAGAAGGAATGATGGTAAGGTTAAAATAGTTGAAGGTCTACTGATACCAAAGGTCAAGCTGGGTTTCCTCCATGTTGAAGATGGTGGGAAATTCTAGTTTGACACAAGAAGGTTTGGTGAGTCTATGGATAATGATAGATAGCTTAGAATCAGAGGGTGTAGATGGGATCTTAGAGGTTAGGGAATCCATGGTGTTGACAAACTTGTTGGTAGAATGTGAGGTGGATTAGATATGGTAGCGTTCAAATGATGTTAAAAGTTTATAAAATAGTTTCTTGTACTATTGTAAAAAATCATTCGTACACTAGTAAGAGTCATTGATTTGATTGACCAAAAATTGAGATTTGTCAAAGATATGGATTGCTTTGACTCCTAAGGCTGACGTAGTTTGAAGGCCTATGACTAGGGCTTTGTATTCAACCATATTATTGGTATATTCAAAATATAACTTGAAATATAAAGGAAGAGGTTCAATCTCAAAGGGATTAAGGATGATGCTATCTCCCCCACCACATTAAAACTTTGATCCATCAAAGAAGATGGTGACTTGATAGGTGAAGTCTGCCTAAGAGAGGGTTATGATGGACTCATCGAGGAACTCAAGAGGAGGAGGCTGATTGTCTACTAATAGTGATTTAGATAATTATTTATCAATGAATTTCCATTTAATTAAATTTTATTAAATGAACTCAAGTTCAAACTTAGCTAAAAGCATGAACCACTTGGCCATACATTGGTTTTGGTATGGCTTGGAGTGTATGTACTTGAGTGGGTCAGTATTGGTTAGGACATAGGTCTTGTGGTTAAGGATGTAATGGTGAAGCTTGGTGGCCATAAATACTATTGCTAAGCATAGTTTCTTAGTATGGGTTTACCAAGTCTTGTACTCTATAAGCATACAACTGATGTAGTAGATGAATTTCTCTTTATGTTGTTTAGCTTGATAACCAAGCATTACCCCTAGGGAGTGGTTAGTGGTAAAGATATAAAGGTAGAAAGGTTGGTCATCTTTAAGATGGGTAAGGATAGGTAGAGACAAGAGGTACTCTTTAAGTGAATCAAAGTCCTTCTGATAGTCATTATTCTAATTAAAAGATACATCTTTCTTTATAAGGTGATGGAAGGGTTGACATCAGTCTGAGAGCTGGGAGATAAAATGATGAATGGATTGGAGCTTCCCCTACAAACTATGGAGTTACTTGAGGTTGATTGGAGGGAGCATATTGAGGATGGATTTGATTTTGGTAGGATCCACTTTGATTCCTCAAAGGGAAATAATAAATCCAAGAATATTTCCTAACAAGACCCCAAAAATGCACTTCTTGGGGTTAATGTAGACATGGTAATGGATGAGGTACTCAAAGATGATCTTGAGAATGACCAAATGATCCTTATGATATTTGGATTTACCAAGGTGGTCATCCATATAGTCTTTTACAATCTTGTGGATAAGGTCATGGAATATGTAGGTCATAAGACATTGGTAGGTTGAACCAACATTATTTAGTCTAAAAGGCATGACCCTATGGAATAAGGTTCCCCATGGGGTGATAAAGATGGTTTTATGTTGATCTTTAGGGGTAATTAAGATCTGATTAGAACCCAAGAATCTATCCTTGAGAGATAACATCTCATGGCTAGCTATAAGATCAACTAGCTGATCGATGCTTATTAGAGGAAAGTCATCTTTAGGACAAGTGAGGTTGAGGTCACAAAAGTCCACACAAATGCATAGTCCCCTATGGCTTTAGTAATAGGCACAACATTTGAGAACTATTAGGGATAGTCAATGGGTTGAATGAACATGACAAATATGAGATGTTAAAGATCTTATTTGATAATAAAGGCTATGTGAGGGTGCATTCATCAAAGTTTCTAATTAATGGCCTTGGCATCATGGTTGGTGATGATGTGGTGCAATGGAAGGGTCAATGCTATACATGTCACTAAAATACCAAGTAAATGTTACGTTATGATCCTAAAGGAAAAAGGGGAAGTATCAGAGCTCTTCAAAATTTAGTGATTAGCCAATTTTGACAATGCAAGGGTTGTATAAAGTGCCCAAGTTGATGTCTATGGTGTATTCATTCAACATGGTTGAAGTATTTAGATGAAGAAAATTTTGGGTAGAAGAGTCCAGGGCACCAAGATAGGTCAGAATGGAATCAGCATCTTGACACTGAATGGTATTAATGGTAGGAGAGTCATCTCTTATCATCTCAAGCTAGGTCAAAGGGATGGTTATGGTTGCCCCTTCCTTTAGATAAGTCAGGGGTTTGAGGATGATCATGTTGATGAAATTTTTTATATGGGATGGTGTCATCATCCTCTTGCTCTGATGATGAGGGAGTCGACAAGGATGTGATCTCCTCATCAATTTTAGTGGTGGGAAGTGAGTTGATGTGCTAGTCTAGTGGAGAGAAATTTAGGACATGTTTTTCATGGTGTTTTTGGGTCTTAATAAGAAGCATCTCATGTGGCCCTTGTTCATATTTTCTAAGACCAAATCCATTCCATGCACATTGATGAAGGTATGTCTTGTTGAAACTTGGTTTATCTAGGTAGGAGAAACTGATGGTGAATGGTTGAGGTAAAAGAGAGGTGGAAGAATCAACAAGGGGTTTCTCAAGTCCCCCATAGATGAAATAAATTTGAAAATCTAGAGGTCTAAAGGGAAAAAAGGCTTTGATATTAGGGCCATACTCAAGTTAATTATTAAACTACCCATACTCATGGGGAGTAGGGAAAGTGTCAAGGGCCAAGAGGTGATATTACCCAAGTGAAAGGCAATGGCATGTTGATTCTAAGGGATTCATGGTAGGGGTTTGATTTGAGGGGATGGATGAGATAGTAGATGTTGTATCAATAGAATAAGATATGATGTCAAATTTTGTGGTTGAAGGTTTATCTTTAGTTGATGGGGGTGTGTTAGATGGAGGCAGGAGGATATTGTTAGGTTGATAAGTCATGTTGCATGATGATAAGGGATTTGGGTTAGCTTATATGGTGATAACCTAACCTTTGTTCTCAAATTTGATATAATGATGAAGGGCATATGGGACATAACCCTTAGAATAGATCCAAGGTCATCCTAAAAAAAACATTATATTAGAATTTGCCTTCTATTACATAGAAGAGCTCTAAGAGTGTGTGAGGTCCTAAATAAATATGAAGGACAATAGTTCCTAAATCAATGGCCATGGTGTCATTGAAGGATCAAATGATGGCTAAGGTTTTGGACATGACATTGTTTAGTAGTTGGAGTTGATCATAGGCAAAGGAGGAGATGATATTAATATTGGCTCCCCCATCGATCATGACCTATTTGATTTGGGTTTGGTTGATATAGACAGTGATGAAAAGATGGGGATCTAGGTCATTATGGTGAATATAAGGTATTTCTAAATCCTTGAAGGTGAAAAATTTGGAAATTTGAAGAGCACCAATAAAGGCTGCTAGAGGTTAAGGTTCTTTAGGTTGGACCTCTATTGATTGTAATGACATTATCATTATTTGGCAATGATGAGGTGAGGTATAAATCAATTCGTATAGGTTCATCTTTGTCTAGGTTTGGTGAAGTTTATTTAGAACCACTCTCTTGATTGATTTGGAGGGGTTAGATTAGGAGGTACCCAAGATACACACCTTAGGTTTGGTTAAAGGTTAAGGTGCTTGATTCTGACTTGGTTGGGAGGTGGGATATGGATATGTCCATGGGATGGACACTTTCTTCTTCCCCTTATCTTTCTATTGTACTTTTGTGACCACATGGATAGTATGGATAGAGGGAAGAATTGGGGTATGAGATTGGTTTGGTTCCCCATCATTCTGAGGTGAGAGTGTGGGAGTAGGTAGGTAGTGGGTAGTGGTTTTTGGGTCGATAATGGGCTCATGGGAGGTTCATCTATTAATAGATCATCCTCATCATGGAGTCAATGGATTATGGTTTAGAGAGCTTTATAGTTGTTTATGTCATGCCTGGGTGTCCTATGATGGAAGCAAAATTGGCAATCATTATACCAGGTGGGTTTTGGACCAAGAGAGTTGAATGGCCTGAGAGGAGGTGAGGTCAAAAAATAAGCTTGCAATAACCTTTAAAAAATATTAAAGTAAGATTTAGCTAAAGGTGGATATGGTTTAGATGTTTTGGCCTTGGTTGGTGAGATGGAGGTCTTTTTAGGAATAGGTTTACTGGTAGAGGTTTTGGGTAAGATAATATTCTTAGTTGATGGTTTTGGTTTTGGTAAGGTGGAAGTTGATAAATCAAAGGTAGGAGGTTTTAGGGTAGTTAGTTTGGTTATTGATGGCTTGGTAAATATGGGTGTGTCAAAAAGAAAGTGTGCTGGTGTAACCAACTGTGAAGGTTGGGTTTTGGTTAAGGCAATTAGCTTCCTAATCAAAGTAGAAGGATGAGGTCCCAATATAGAGGGAAAGGTTGAGGGAGGTAGAAGTTTGGCCCTCTATCCTTTTGGTGGGTTTACCTCCTTGGTTAATTTGGTTTGGTGCTTGGTTGGTGGGTTTGGTGAGGTGAGCTCCAATTTTAGGGATGGGTGATTAAGGATCTACATAGGGAAGATGCCAATGTTTTTGGTTGGTTTGATTAGACAGGGTGATTTGGTTTTTTGGGTGCATTGTATGGTTGAAAAATTATTGTGTTAGTAGAGGTTTTTATTGGTTTGGTTGATAAGATAGGGGTGGACAAAAGAAATAGTGGGTTAGTCCATCAAAGTGGGAGTTGGAGGTTCTTTTTTAGTGATATAAGGGATCCCCAATTGCTGCCACAAGGTGGCCCAATAAATGTCAAGTTTAGAGACAAATTTCAATCTCTAAACTAATCTAGAGAATGGTTTATAGAATTGTTTTATTCCCTGGGTAGTGGGCTCAAAAGATAAACCCATAAATTTTTCCTCAATCAAAGGATGCAAGGTTTGGATAAGTGGTCCCTCTATGGGAGGTGTAAGTGTGGTGGTTTCTTCCTTGGGAATTCTCTCTAAAGGGGAAGTGAATTTCTCAAAATTTAAAAGAGAATGTAATGTGGTTATGGTTATTTGATTTGGTATGTCAGTTAAAGGAGGGGTTGGTGAATCCACTACCTCAACAAGTGGAGGAGAGGAAGATGGTACTTCCTTGGTTTGGGTCTCCAAAGGAAGATAAGGTGACTCCATTACCTCAATAAGTGGAAAAGGTGAAGAATAGGTAGACTGGGTGGTAGGTTATTCAATAATGAGCATGCTAAGAACCATATTGATGGTATGGGTGCCATGAGAAGAGTCAAATTTGTTGATCTCATTCTTGGTAGGCACATGATTTGGAAAATTTTGTATAAAAATTTCAAGGACTTGGTTTGGAGGTGCATTTGGTTTGTCCAACACAATCTCCCCCTTGTTAATTAAGGTTTGGATAATGCTTTTGATGGTATTACACCTACTAATATCATGCCCCACTACTTGATGGAAAACACATAGGTCATTCTCATTATACTAGATAGGTCAAAGATGAGAGGACTTAAATTATTGAAGGGGTTTGATAGGGGGAATATATATGATATTATCTTTTAGAAACTTCTCTAAGACTAAATCATAATTTTCCCCAAGTGGAGTGAATTGCTTCTGATTATTTTAGTTTTGATTTCTCATGTTTTGATTTGAGGAGTTAGAGGAATTTTATTGTTTGATAGATGGTGGAGGAGAAATCTTAAGGACAACTATATTTATAGTTGCCTTATTTTTGGCATTGTTATTGGTTTGGTTGCTTGATTTAGAGGAAGAAGCCTCATTGGTTTTATAGGTAGAATTTTTGTTTTTCAACTTTAATTTTTCTTCATCGATGGTTCTATTTTCCAATTTATGTGCCATGGTAAAAGTTTCATCAAAGGTTCTTAAGCTTTGAACATGCAATGTATAATATATGTGCTTGGCACATGCTCGAGCAAAAAATTATATCAGTATAGGTTGGGATAAAGAGAAAGAAAGTGGCTTTTCTAATGGGCTACAAAATTGGTAATAGATTCATCATCAAATTGATGGATAGAGTAAAAATCACTGATGGAAAACTTCTTGGAGATATTTATTAAAAATTAATCTAAAAAATTGTGGGTTAGCTAGGTGAAGGAGAAGAGAGAGTGTTTGGTTATGAAAATATACCAGTCTAACAAAGGCCCAAATAGGGGCATGGGGAAGGTATGAAGAAGGAGGGTATAATCATAGGCAATCAAATAACATGTATGCATAAATGCCTTGAGATTCTACTAGGGATCCTCCTTACTCTAAAACTTAGAAAACTTGGGGATCTCCCACTGAGGAGGATATGGTTTGATAGGGACAAATGGGTGAATGGGTTCATTGTAGATCTAGTCATATGATAAGATGTTGTGAGCACCAGAGATAGATGACTCTAAAATAGTCATTTTATCCATGAGAATTTTCATTAGATCCATTTGGGTTTGTGCACTTGGAAGGTTGTAAGGCGCATATTATTGTGGTGGTTGGGTGACATCTTGATACCTGGTAGGAGGTTGAGGAGCTACCACATATTAGTACGTGGACACCAGTGGTTGGGTGGAAGCTATTTAGGGGTAGGTGGATGCAGGTGGTTGGGTAATAGGTGAAGGTACACTCCCTTGTGGGTTGGGGATGTAACCCAAGTTTGGTGTAATGGGCACCTATTGGGTAGAAGTTGTGGTTGTGTTGGTAATAAAAAGAAGGGTATTGACCTTTAGAATGATTGGTGGTAGGGTAGATGGTATAGACACCACAAAGTTTTGAAGTGGAGTAGTGGTTATCAGATTAGGGATAGCCAAAGGAAGTTTGGTAATCCTAGTGGTAGGTATTCCCATGGTGAGGGGAGTATAAGTGGTTAGTGGTTGGGTTGATCCTAAGGTAGAGGAGTTATTGGTGGGGGTGGAAAGTATAAGGGTGTTTATAAGTTGGGAGGGTTGGTTTTCCATAATAGTATCAAAGGGATTATTGGTAGATGAAGAAGCTTGGGTAGTAAAAAATTGGGTGGTGATTGTGGCAATAGAGGTGTTTCTCATTAGGTGGGAAGGCATACCATAAGGTGGGTCCACAAGTGGAGCCAAAGTAGGGGTATAGTGAGGTATGGTGTTAAGATAATGATGAAGTTACATAAGTTTGTTATCTAAAAAAGTGGAAAAGTCTTCATCTCCTTCAAAAACTTCTTAAGGGAAGGAAGGACTTCCCAAAGGAAGAGGGGAGTTTTTTGGTTCAGACACATACTCCATGGATAAGGAGGTAGAAGAGGTTGATTGGTTTAGTGATGGGTTATGTTCTATTAGGTTCTTTCACTTTTGGTGAGTTAGAACCATACAATATAAGGGAAAGAGAATACATAAACAATCTCACCACTCAAATAGAGAGAAGATAAAAAATAAGCAAGGAAAGCAATCACACACTAGAAAATATGTTAAGTCCTAAAGTCCTTTTTAGTCTCTCTTTTGGGTTATGCCTTAAGCTTTTAAGAAATTGTGTGACTAAAATTGGCTTGTAGAGTGAGTACTAGAAAATAAGTCTATGGTTGGTTTCAAGTTGTGTTTAGGATCTCAAAAAGGATCTATATTAGAAATTAGTATGTGGCTTGGTATTAGGGCCTATCCCGTCACTTCACATGTTGCAACGATAAGGGTGTCAGGTGCTTAGCTAATATCTATCAATTTTTAGAGTTTATACCCAACCAAAGAGCTGAGTTGGTCTTCCCCTTGGTAATGACCTCTAAGTAGTATCATCAAGAAAGGGTAAGGTGATTGCTAAGTGATGAAATCCTAGTTGGGCCTTGTCTCAAGTTATTTGATGTTTAATTGATGTAAGTGGTTTCATTTAGTTTGAACAACCAAAGTGATGATATGATTGAATTATTTTACTTTAATTTAAAATACGTGAGATAAAATTAAAAGAAATCAATGTATACAGTTGATTTTAAACCCAAAATAAATTTTAATTTCATTTATGAGCATAGAATAGGGGAAGATCATGTAGATGCAAATAAAAGAAACCCAAGTAGAGACTAAAGGTCCCACCAGGTGTTCTAAAATGTTTTAGTGTAATTTTACCTTATATTTTGAGAAAGGGAGAAGAAGAAACTAAATATGGGTATGGTTGATAAACCTATTTGGTTGTGTGCACATTGATCATAAGATTGTGAATATATCCTCTTTGGCTTGGGAGGATGACCTACAGATAAGATAACACTAAAGCAAATGGTCGGTTAGATATAAAGCTATGTGGATTGTCTAGTGCTAGCTAGATACTAGAAGCAATATCTTCCTTGGGCATTGTTAATTCACATGTTTAAAAAAATTAAATTTATAAAATAGAATATAGAGTACTTGCATCAATAATCAAAAGCTAATGAAATTGAATACAAGAAATGCTTGATAAAGAAAATGATTAATATAGAAATAAGTAGGTCAATACTAGTCATAAATAGTTTGGGTGTGGTTCAAAAAATAGGTTGGGGGTTTGTGAATAGTAAAAAAAAGAAAATTAGATTTGGTTGAGGGTAGGTGGGTGAAAATAGATTGATATTTTGACTACCATAGTGACCATCAAGAGTTGATGTGACCATCGGTGGTTGAGGTGACCATCAATGGTTGAGATAATCATTGGTGGTTGGATATATGATTGATAGTTAGGGTAACCATCAATGGTTACTTTGTGTTGGGTTTGGGTTGATAAAGGTTAGATTGACGAGATCACAAAAGGTAATTCTAGAAGATTGGTTTGTGTTAGGCTAATTATGAAATGGAAACAAAGTAATTGAATAATGGAAAGAAAATACTTAGCTTATTAGAGGTTGGTCAAATGAGTGGTTGAGGTGATTGAATTGGTAGAGTCTGGCATGATTTTAGTAGATTAATGGTGGCAGCAAGTCATCTCTCTATCATGATGGTTGTATTTCTAGAAAAACACCTACAAAAGAAGCTCTAGATGCAAAAGCTCTTGATCATTATGGATGGATCTCTTTCACCTCCTACTCCTCTCTTCTTATAGGCAAGGAAGGAGAAGAACAATGAGACATTAACAAGGGGTCCAACTTACTATCTAATTTTAACTCATGCATGTATGAGATTGCACATGGATTTAGATGAGCTAGTTATAAAAATCAAGGTAGAGTTAAGGGTGAGTTAAGTTGGTTTAGATAGTAGAACCTGACCATCAACAGTCAAGGTGACCATCGATGGTCAGGGATCAAAGGTAGGGTTGGTTAAAAGGAGGGTTTTTTCCATAAGGTGAACTGACTTAAGTTAGGTGGGATAAGTTTAGTTAGGGGTCAAAAATGTTAAGTTTGGGCCTAAGGGGTCTGAGTATGGTCCAAGGGAGTTATGACATTCAAAACCATCATGTGTGGATTTATGATGTCTATGTCACACTCTATTTTTATATGTCATGAGGGACTTCATGCATCTCCCCTTCATGCTTAGTTGCCTTGATGGACATCATGCCCCATCCCTCTAAGTAGTTAATTTATTACTCATATTTACTATTCATATACATTTTATATCTATATTGACAACATTATGAATGTTAAATCTAAAATACATCATATATTACAAACTTATGCTTAGACTTTCTTACATTCTAATGTTATGTATGCACATTATATTGATTTATTACACATATATCATATATGTTCCAACTAACACATATCTTACATATTTTTTTTAGGATAGTTATTGTGTAGGTTTAACAACTCCCCTTAAACTAGGGGGCATACAAAGAGGTTTTTCATAGAGAGCAATTTATTTAAATGTACTCAAAATATAGTTTTCATTACACAAGAACATAATATAAAAATAATTTTCAAGAAAATATAGTGGGAAATAGTGTCACATAAACTAGTTTAAGTTATACAAAAATTAGTAGAGTTGGACATTAGCACCCAAAGTGGGATACTAGCACCACAAATATTACTATCCAAATATGAAAATACTATCTAGTAGCCTCAGTTTCAATTTTTTTTAGATTGAATAGAAAAGTATGGTAGGTATAGTTTAGGTTTGCAGAAGTTTAGCTATAGAGTACCAGTTCTTGCTCAGTCTAGCACATATTCATACCAGTTTACTCAAATTGGGTGAATCATGCAAAACATGATTATTCCTATTTTAATTTTAGATACTTGGATACATATTATTATAAATGAATCTATAATCCATATACTTAGATATTAGATTTGGGGGCATGTGCACACCCCATTATTTTATATCCTCACTTATGCACCAGTTCATTAGATGGAATGAAAAACTCCATGTCATTCTCTATATTATACACACAAGATAACATTCACATTATCACAATCTAGATTTAATGATTTACTCCATCTACAATGGTTGGTATTCCTGAATGGCCCAAAGCCACCTAAGATTCCAAAGTGGCCTAGAGCCATTTTACATTTTAGATTTTCATAGTGGCCTATAGGCATATTATATAGTCTCAGTTACATCACATAGTTTTAGCTTCATATGCATCTACTACACATTCATAGGTAAAGATGAGATCGTAGCCTGTTTGAGTTCTTGAGCCACTTACATTTAAGGGTTGGACAAGCCATCAATCCAATCCAAGTTATTCACAAATTATGATCCACTAAATAGGGGTGGGAAATGATGGAGTCAAAACCATATTGAGTTCTTGATCCAGTCAGAGATGGGGATTGAGTAATCCATCAGTACAATCTAAGTTATTCATTGATTGATCACTATCTACACACACATAAGATATCACTAATTTTTATGTATTAGTTCGTATACCCAATGAGGTGTATTCATTCCTTTCCTCTCTTATCTCTTTACTTAGTTTTGTCTTTTATTTTGATATATCTTAAGTAAGGACTCATCTATGCATGTTTCATTTGTAGGACATGCAATGGAGCATGTTTCATAAACTTAGATCTAGATTCATGGGATTCACCTCTTAGGTAATTCTTGGTATGCTTCTTTTTGCTTTAACCTAGTCATTTAAATTTAATCAATTTCTAGAATAAAGGTGGGTAAATGTAATCATCTAAAAATGACACTTAAGTGCTAAGAGTGTTACTTGAGACCATCTATCCCTAGATTATCTGTATACCTATATTAAGGCCTATTTAAACACTTATTCAGCCTTCTTGTAGGACACACACATCCCTAAACATCCCTAAAGTAGTCTCAAACCCTCACTTTAGCATCTTTCCCCCTAGTGCCTTAGGTTATACCACTTGGACACTAGCACCATAATTTGGAGAGTAGTGCCAATGATGCTAGTGTCCCATTTTGGTCATTATTATTCTTTTCTTACCTTTAGACACAAAAAAAACTTTTCAAATCAAAAACCACCTAGGGTCATCATAGACTTATTTTAAGACACACACAAGTACTGAAATGGTACAGATAAATGAATTTTAGCCCATTATTCACTAGATATAAATCAAGTGCAAATAACACAAAAACTTAGAAAAAGTTGTGCACAATCAAGGTTATTAATCCTTATTCTTCTTTACTTATGGATATGTCCATCTAAAACATTCATAAGCTAAGATTAATTAGATTTACAATCTTAATCACACTCAAATCACTCAAACCAACATTCATACTAGCTTTACTTACACTTCCACTAGCACTTAAGTGGGGATAAATACATTGGGCATGCTCCCTCATTGAAATATTGGTATATAGGCATCTCTCATCACAATGGGGTATTTAGGATGTCCAACATACCCCACTAACATCACACTTTGGTACTTGTTCTAATTGGTTTCCTTAACAACATAGAGTTCTAAGGATTACATATAAAATTAGTTAAAATTGGTCACTGACAGGGAGCTAAAAAGGCTTGGCAAATTCAGACATAGGTGCACCTAAAAGCTTAAAATAGTTCTACATAGAGGACACCAACACCAAAAAGAGGACACTAACACCATTTGTGCTACTATATAGTTATGGTGCTACTATCTAGTAAAGGTTTTGACACCTATATCCTATACATGACACTTATATCAACTCCTATCCTAGTTTGTAGCCTTTAGATCTTCTATCTTAGCCAATTTCTAGTTAAGTAATTATTTACATCATCTATTGATATTTTTAAAAAGGTCAAACTAGGTTAATTCTATTATAAATCAGTGGCCATATTTATTTCATATTTTATATCCTAATTTATTGTACTCATCCCCTTTAAAAACCTAGGTCTTAAACTCCATAACCCTAAAAATTTAAAGCAGGTATAGTTAAATGTCAAAATTGATTAGCTGAAAAATAACATAGAGCTCCATTTTTGAAATGTACATATTAGGCCCATGCAAAAATTAACTTAGTGCACATCGATCTTTGTAGGCCAATGACACCTAGTCATGTTGGGTTTAACTACTTCATGATTTTATTGATGAATTTTTAAGAAAAAAAGTGGGTTTATTGTATCAAAACCAAGATCTAGGATTTTGAAACTTTCAAAGACTTCAAATTTACTATTTAAATAGAGACTAGTAAAAAAATAAAAAAATCTCTTATCAAATTAGGGGGGAATACACTAGTAATAAGTTTAAAGATTTCTTAGAATAAAATGACATTCATCATCAACTGGTGTGTCTAGACATGCCACAAAAAATGGTGTTTTTAAATATATAAATCATATTATCATGGATATTATAGGGAGTGTTAAATGATTCAAGCTTGGAAAATGCATTTTTGGTGGAGATAGTCAAAATTGTAGTATATCTGGTCAATAGTGTTCCCACTATAGCTCTTAATGGGTTAACACCATAAGAAGCATGATGTAGACACTGAAATCGTGTCTACCCCTTGGTCCTGTCTCCCCTCTTAGTCCCCTTCATCCACTTAACCACTCTTAACCCATGTTTTATTAATTTGAAACAAATATCTTATTTTAAATTAATAAAATCCCTTTTCCCTCTCTCCCTTGCCACCTCACCACCCTTGGATACCCTTCTTGGATTCCCTTCATTCCCCACATGGCCAATTTTAATGCTTGGACTCCCATTCCAACTTCTCCCCTTTAACCTCTCATGTCAATTTAGCCACCTTTGACCATTTCTTCCTTGGACTCGCTGGCCCGACAGTTGGGAAACGGATGGAAGGCTATTTTTAGCCTTTTTCCCGCCTTCCAGCCACTGATGTCGGTCAACTATCGACTGACGTCGGTGATATTACCGGCATTGGCAGCCTTCATAGCAGTTTTTTGCATCCGTTATCTCCTCTTCGCCTCTCTCTTGCATCAGAGTTTGAATCCATCAATCCGTCAATCTTTGGCTCCTCTCTCTTCCACTACTAACTCTTTGGCTATAGGTACACATCAAGCAAGACTCTCTAGGGAATCTACATCAGTTTTCTACATCAACAACAGGGACTCTGCCTTCGTCATCAGCACCAACAACCGGGACCCCAGTCTGCAACACACCTTCAAGCCAGTCACAGATAAGTATTTTGTTTGTGCTTTCATTGTGTTTTCTAGTTATCTGCTTCTAAGTTATGAACTAGATTCAGCACTCCCTATCCCCAGACCAGACCCAAATCCTTATTTCTCTGCCTCTATCCTCTGTCTGACCATACACTCTATCCATCACCCCTGTAACTCTGCCCAAAACCTCTGCACAGACTATTAGCACAAACCAGACTCTCAGACCCAGACCCCTAGACCATTTAACCAAGCCCAAAACTCTATCTCAAACCCGTCCACAGACCAAAATATTATCCAAAACTCGTCCACAGACTACTGCCCCAACCGATGCCGATCACTTCCCCAACCGACGTCGGCAGACTAACCGACGTCGGCATCCGACAACTGACGCCGGTAGGACCACCAACGCCGGCGACTGTGACCAAGCCGACAACATCTTTCAGGTAAGCTTTTGCCTCCATTTCCTTTTCTGTCTTTATCATTTTCAGTATTTTATCATTCTGCTATTTATCAGACATCTTTTATTAATCAGTGGGTTGACATCTCTCAAGCTTTTGCTTTTGGGATCAAGCTTTCACTTGGCAGCCCACCATCTCCTTATCTAACGTCTTCTTTGTCTTAGTCCCTTTCTTTTGCAGGTGTCATTCCTCCACAAACAAAGAGGAGTTCCCACTTCATCTAGATTATGGTGCGCATGACTATATCTAGGTACATACAAGCCTTGACCATTCTCTTAGTTTCTTAATTTCTTCTTTGAATGTGAGAGTGAAAATCTAGCATAGAAACATTTTGGCACGCCCGGTGGGACATTTAGGGCCTTCCTTGGGTTCCTTTCCTTCTTTTTTTTGTTTAGGTGCATTAGGTTTCTCCCTTTTCACCTCCTTCTTTTCTAAAAAGACATCATAAGCAGGAATAAAAAGAACTTTTCTTTGTTTTCTTGCACTTCTAGACTAGTCAAAAATCATATCCTTCAAACCCTTTCTCAACTTGTTTTCATTCCAAACTAACATTTCGACTTGGGGCTTAAAACACTTTGCATTCATTTCTACTTGCTTGCATTTCTTAGTCCACACTTAGTAATTAATAACCGCATATTGATGTAGTCGTAGTCCACTTGATGTTACACAACCGAACCACGTGCACTAAATCAAACATCAAACAATACTTGAGACAAGGCCCGACTGGGATTTCATCCCCCAGCGGATACCTTACCCCTACCTGGCAATCTCACTTGGATTTCATCACCAAGGGGAGAGCCCACTCCATTCTCTGGCAGAGGATAATCTCTAGGCAAGGTATATTTTGGCTAAGCGAGACCAGCTTATCACTGGGCTCGTGAAGTGAGGGGAGCTTGCTCCTTAGCACTAGGCCACGTACCGAACCTAATAAAGACTTCTTGAGTGCCTAAACCTACCTAAAACCATCTTTAGACTACCTCTTCTAGGACCCTTTTAACAGCCAACCTCCTCAAACATCACTTTAAGGCATAAGCCACACGAGCTTAATAATTTATTTCTAGGGATTTAACGCTTAGTGTCTGCCTGTCTCCATTTATTTCTCTGTTCTTATCTGCTTGTTTGAGTTAGTGAGGACGCTCTTCTTCCTTTTTTCCAAGAATCTTCAAAATCACTAAGTTTTTGGAAAACCATAGTCACCGACATCAGCTTTACCACTGACATCGGCCACACTTCCTCGCTGGCATCAGTTATCTGACCGACGTCGGCCTTCTTATATCACCGACATCGGTTTTTAAATTGACCTCAGTATCTGTCACAGTCCTCTTTTTCAAAATAGCAGCCTAAAACCCGACCCTTTTTCTGCCAAAAGCCACATTTTAAGTTTTTGAAACTGAAAAAATACAGTTTCTAAAACTTGACCCCCCTCTTACCTTGAATGGTTTTGACGCGCAATCAAACCAAGGCTCTTCTTGACCACGCGAGACATCAACCGCTTCTGTCTTCCCCATCTATAACCAGTCCTATTATGGAGTTCCACTCATTGACTGAAAGAACTCCTACTCGACTGACCCTGACTCAAACTCCCATCGTCCCTGAAGGGGACCAAGATTTCACACGATTCTTGGACCTCAATGTCAAATCCCTCTAAAACTATCTCGCAAGAAACCAAATGTGGGACCTTTCAGGTGCAGCGGCAATGACATCAACGTCATCCGCTACCCAACTCATCATGACTCAGCCTATTATCTCGACCAGTCACTCAACCATGGCCAATACGCAAAGTTTGGCCTCCTCATCTATTTTTGAACCTGCCTCCATAGGGGTGTCATTTCCCCCTCAACCGCACACAATTCAACCAAGTTCAACACCATACCAAAATTTGGCTGTCTTAACCTTGCCCACTTTTGCACCTATACATGTGGGAGTGACAACCTATCCTTTTACTAGTGCTGCCACTCAACCACCTATGGCGGTCTCTAGTTAACTTGTGTCCTCTAATTTCATGACACAAGCCCCTTTGACCACGACATCTATCCCTATGACGTACTATCCATATGTTGTGCCTACACAAGCACAACCAAGTACGTCATATGCCTCTTTGACCACCTTCTAGGTACCCTACAACCTAGGGGGTGCCCCACCTGTCAATCTGTCAGCAGATGTCATCAAAATGCTGATGGATAAAATGTCTAGTCTCGAGGCCTCTATCTCTAGGTCAAGCAATGCTCTGTCATATGAGCAAATTTGCAACGAACCCATCCATCCTTCTGTGCCCATCCAACCATACCCCAACCACTGGGAGCTTCCTAAATTTACTCACTTTTAAAGTAAGGAAGACCCGCAACAACATATTCGGGCATTCAGACATGCCTGCTATCTCATTGCCCATGATGATGCATTACTTTTACGCATATTCCCTGTCTCTTTCTGGTCCTGCCCTTGACTGGTATAGTTCTCTTACCAGGCATTCTATCTTTTCATTCACCCAACTCACCCAATTATTTCTCGACCATTTCTCTATCAACATCACCAAACAAGTCTCAATCATAGACCTCTATTCCATCAGGGAATTTGACGACGAATCCATAGTCAATTTTGTCACCCGTTGGAGAAGCCTGATTAACTAGCTCTCCTTCTCCTTGCCTCAACCTGATCTCATTGAGCTCTTTTCTCGATCATGTGCTAGCCACATCTCTTCTACCTTGTGGATCCAGACATTCTGCACTTTTGACGAAGCTTTCACCATGGCAAGAAATCTTGAACTCTGTGCCATCGGCAAAAATAAGGTCAAATTGCGTAATAACAACGCAAAATATAATGGCCCTTTTTCATCCAAACCTTCTTCTACCCACTCCTAATCCAAGGGGTTGGCAAACACTGTCATCTTTAGACCATCATCTTCAACAATAACCAACCGATCTCAATTATCAACATCAGACTACATCAATAAACACTTCCAACATCGATCTATACAACGTCAATTCACTCCAATTAGAGAGTGATATGCCTCTGTCTTAGATAAACTCTTCAAGCAGGGGGTCCTCAATCTCCCTTCTATCTGACCACATCAATTCGACCCCTCAACACCTATCCCTGCATGGTATAGGGAGGATGACTTTTGCAACTATCACCATGTCAAAGGCCATGACACGAACAACTGTCAAACCTTTAAAAACATCGTCCAGGACATGCTAGACAAGGGGGATCTTATCCTGGATAACCCGAACACCCCACCCAACCAAAACCTTGACATCTTCAAACAACCCTTTCCTAATCACCCACCTCCTCAAAACAAAGTCTAGACCATGACCAATGACCCTCAAGACCATGATATACACATGGTCAACACTATCTTTTCTCTTGTCCTTGACCAACCTCCTTCACAGGTGGAAGACCCTTCTTCCCTTCTTCCCCTATTCCTCTTTCACAGGATGAAGAACTTTCTTCTCCTATTTGTCCTCCATCAACCTTGCTCATATTGGAGGATGCTTTGATGGCACCCACGCCGGCTGCCTCACCCTCCTCCTTTTTGTCATCAGTGGGGGATCGTACATTCCCCACACCTAGACCACACATCAAGACCATGACCATTCCTACGCTCTATCTAACTACAGAGCCACACTCTCTTATTTCTTCTCCACCAAGAGAAGAACCAGTCTCTTTGCCCATTTCGATCAAGGAAGACCCAGTCACGGTTTCCTCTTGCCCTTTGCCTGAGATTGCTACATCTCACTCACCTTCGTCCACATCCGAACCTGAACCCGTATCTAACCTCACCTCGTATAATAGTGGCACTCGCCCTAAACCAATGAAGGCCATTAAACCACACCGGAGGACTCCTCCCCCACCTTCATCATTACCTTCAATTTTGGGCCCGCATCCATCCACTTTAATAGGGGTGCTTCCTACTCCCATACTTCATAGAGGCAAGTCACCTCCATTACTCCCTCAACCCATCAGACATATATCTCTTCCAATCCATCGACCAATGCCTCCTAAACCAAAGTCACCAACCTTCACTGCAATGAAACACTCAGACCCGTTAGCAGGTTCTTATGCCTTACTGTTACGACAATTGTTGTAGTCCTCTCGTATCAATCTCCCACCGCTTAGACCATATCAATCTCTCAGACCAAAACCCCCCTGGTTCGACGACACTCGCATTTGTGCATATCATCGCATGCCTGGGCATGAAACTGAACATTGTTGTGCCCTTAAGGTTGTTATTCGCCAATATCTGGGGAATGACACCTTCCTTCTCAACCACATCGTCAACAAACCTTCAACACCACCCCACTCATCAACTCTTGGATCAAGACCATCTTGGTTCGACAACTCTAAATTTTGTCATTATCACCACACTCTAGGACATGACACTGAGCGTTGTTGTGCTCTTAAAGTTGTCATTCGTCAACAACAGAGAAAGGATTCCCTTCTCATCAAGGATCTTCTTGACCACCCCTTTGACAAATTATCAACACTGACCCATGCTTCTCCAACCTCATCACCTAAACTGGGATCTCCATGCTAGACTAGGATCCCTTCGCTGCCTTTAACCCCCTTATTCGATATCAACACATTTAATCTGGCCACTAAACCTCAGTTGACCTTGACTAATCTATCAAACATTCTCCCTAGCCGTTGGGGGAGTTCAACTTTCATCCAAACCCCGACTAACCTTTCAACCCAGTCTCGACCACATATCAATCACGTTTTTAATCCTAAACCATCGACCCGACCTCGACCACACATTTAACCCGACCTCAACCAGACCATCGACCCGATCTCAACCAAATATTCAGCCTATCTTCGACCAAACGTTCAAACTGACCTCAATCAAACCTTGATCAAATATCAACCAACTTCTTCAGCATCAACCCCAAACTTTGACCAAACATTGACCAACTCCTTCAACATCAATCAACATGTGACCAATTTGAAATGAAGTAAATGGGGCAAGTTTGCTCCCAATTGACTCAGACCTTGCATCATAACACAAGCATGGGTCAGGACTTTGTCAGAACCTGAGCCCTTTTATGTCTTGCATCTTTGACTAGTCCACTGTTAGTCAAGTAATTATTCATTTGAAGTTTAACTTGAGATCGATCCCTTGAGCAGTCCCTATCACCATCATTCCTATCTCCTTCAACCCTCAATCCTAACCCTTTTGTCTGGCATGAATGCTTCATCCTAATAAAAGGGAAACCCTCTAAACCTCTATAGTCAAGTCCATGACCAGAAGTCCAGTCAGCAAAGCAATCAAATATATATAAAACATGGGATACATATTCTAAGGTCATAAAACTATAAATGTAGACTTCTCCCTCGAAGGACAGCTGCATCATCATTGTTGTATTTACTAGACTACTCCCTTGAAGGACAGCTAGGCCAAAAACATAAAAAGTAGAATATAGACCACTCCCTTGAAGGATGGCTATGCATAAATTTTGCTACATACACAACACTATCTCTGAATCTTTCCGCATCGATCAACTTCACGACATGACCACAAAGCAAGACAATATCCCATTGCAGGCTTCCCGCATCGATCAATCTGCCTTCAAAAAAAAAAAAAAAAACTGACTGACAAAACTTTAGAGTCATGGACTTGTCTATAGTCGTTCTCAGGGTCACCTATAAAAGGGGCAAAGTTGTTCCTACCAAAAAGGTTTCCCCCTTCCATCTCAGTATCAAACCTATCACCCCTGCATACTCAAGGGATTTTGAGCTCACTTAACGTCAAGTGATTCGATTGCTTCTCTAACACAACCACTGGTCAATGACGCAATGCATGAACGGGTCTTTTGTTTCTAAACAACCCCTTACCTATGCCATCATTCTGGTCCTTGTCAATGAAAGAGCAATTTGCCTTTCACTTTTTGACACATCTTGGTCACGCATCCAACCAAATCATTATCTATCCAACCAAACCCAAACCAAACCAATCAAACATTTTCAGACCATCGACATGACCTAGTCCATTTCACATAGTTTCTATGGACACCAAAACACATGGAAACTATCGACTAGACACAATTTATGTTAAGCATAAACCAATACTTGTTGAAGCATAAATAGACCTCAATTCATTTTTAGCATACATCCATCGTGACTATGGAAAATTGCTAGGGATGAAAGACCCCTCGACCAATGTTGCAAAATACACCATCACACAATATGGAAAAGGCTGAAACATCATCTTCCCTTCATCATTAATCATGACCAAAACCAATCTATCAACCACTTTGACCCCCTGTCTACCACTCAGACCCTTTGTTTGAACTACATTGGTCTGAGGCCCTAAGACCGGGGCTATGTAGGTAGCACTCAGATGATACAACATCATCTGGGGTTAGCTCAACCACCCTCATTTGTTCGTCTCTCTGATGGACAAACCTTATTTCCTCCTTTTGACCATGACCTTGTCCTCGACCAAGACCAATCCATACTTTTGACCTTTCCTCCCTTTGGGGAGAACTACATTAGCCTGAGCCCCTTCCAACAGGGGCTATGTAGGCAGCACTCAGTATTTTGAGGTTAGCTCTACCACTTCCTTTCATCCATCCATCCACTTTGACCTATGACCATGGATATCATGCCTATCTCCTCTGACCCTAACCACTTCCACGATGACTTCACCTTGGTTGTTTTTGCATGCATGCTACCTCATGACTGGTTAGCAAAATTGTGCGCAGACTATTTTTGACCCTCACAAGTATAGGATCGCAAGCCAGTTGATCCCCACTACTTGTGACATTTTTGTGCTTTCAGGAGCACTTCTTGAGCCTGAGATACCTAGAACACGATGACCTATTTAGAGCTTCAGCTTAGATTGAATAACCCAATCAGCAGATGACTAAATGTTGGGGCCCGATTATTTCAATTTTGGCACTCCTCGACCTTCGACCTGCGACAATTTGACCTAACCATCTTGTGAACTGGTGTACGCACAATCATGACTTTTGCATCATTCTCACTCTATCTTCACCATCTTCATCCACTCTTTGTCAAATTAGCACCCGATTTTAGGTTCCTTTCCTTCGACTCCTGCTTTGAGGGGGAATACCTTATCCCTAATTGGGGCAATCAACCCTCTTGTTTTTATCTTACAGTTCACTTGAACAACCAACAAGATGAAATTAACCTTATCCCATACCTGGGGCAATCACTCCTATTTTTGTCTTGCAGTTCATTTAGAGCAACCAACAAGACAAAAAGGGGCAAATGTAGACACTGAAATCATGTCTACCCCTTGGTCCTTTCTCCCCTCTTAGTCCCCTTCATCCACTTAACCACTCCTAACCCATGTTTTATTAATTTGAAACAAATATCTTATTTTAAATTAATAAAATCCCTTTTCCCTCTCTCCCTTGCCACCTCACCACCCTTAGATACCCTTCTTGGATTCCCTTCATTCCCCACATGGCCAATTTTAATGCTTGGACTCCCATTCCAACTTCTCCCCTTTAACCTCTCGCGCCCATTTAGCCACCTTCGACCATTTCTTCCTTAGACTCGCTGACCCGGCAGTTAGGAAATGGATGAAAGGCTATTTTTAGCCTTTTTCCTGCCTTCCAGCTGCCGATGTCAGTCAACTGTCGACCGACGTCAGTGATATTGCCGGTGTCGGTGGCCTTCATAACAATTTTTCACATTCGTTATCTCCTCTTCACCTCTCTCTCGCATCAGAGTCTAAATCCATCAATCCGTCAATCTTTGGCTCCTCTCTCTTCCACTGCTAACTCTTTGGCTGTAGGTACACATCAAGCAAGACTCTCTAGGTACTCTGCATCAGTTTTCTACATCAACAACAGGGTCTGCCTTCATCATCAGCACCAACAACAGGGACCCTAGTCTACAACACACCTTCAAGCCAGTCACAGATAAGTATTTTGTTTGTGCTTTCATTGTGTTTTCTAGTTATCTGCTTCTAAGTTATGAACTAGATTTAGCACTCCCTATCCCCAGACCAGACCTGAATCCTCATTTCTCTACCTCTATCCTCTATCTGACCATACACTCTATCCATCGCCCCTGTAACTCTACCCAAAACCTCTGCACAGACTATTAGCACAAACCAGACTCTCAGACCCAAACCCCTAGACCATTTAACCAAGCCCAAAACTTTGTCTCAGACCCATCCACAGACCAAAATCCTATCCAAAACTCGTCCATAGACTACTGCCTTGATCGACGCTGGTCACTTCCCCAAATGACGTCAGTAGACTAACCGACGTCGGCATCCGACAACCGATGCTGGTAGGACCACTGACGCTGGTGACTGTGACCAAGCCAACAACATCTTTCAGGTAAGCTTTTGCCTCCATTTCCTTTTCTATCTTTATCATTTTCAGTATTTTATCATTCTGCTATTTATCAGACATCTTTTATTAATTAGTGGGTTGACATATCTCAAGCTTTTGCTTTTGGGATCAAGCTTTCGCTTGGCAGCCCACCATCTCCTTATCTAACATCTTCTTTGTCTTAGTCCCTTTCTTTTGCAGGTGTCATTCCTCCACAACCAAAGAGAAGTTCCCACTTCATCTGGATTACGGTGCGCATGACTATATCCAGGTACATACAAGCCTTGACCATTCTCTTAGTTTCTTAATTCCTTCTTTGAATGTGAAAGCGAAAATCTAGCATAGAAACACATGATTAGGGATAAAGCTATATATAACATATCTTCAAGTTTTTAGATGCAAATCAAGTATTCACATTCCAAAAAATTAGAGGATTAAACTTGATATGAAATAAAAAAAGTATGTCTTCTTAGGGTACAATGAAGAAGCACTTAACTATATACTAATGGATCCAAAAAATAAGAAATCTACACTAGCAGGTATGTTGATTTAAAAAAAAAGACATAAGTAGAAACTCCTTATAAAATCTCACTTAGTAAAAAAATTAGTTATATAGAAAATGCATATGATGGAAATCCCCAAGATGAAGATGATGATGATGATGATGATTGGAATAATGGTGCAACTCCACCACCATAGGAACTACTCAACATATGCCTAAATGGTATTTAATTACACTAAGAGATGCTAAAATAAACAATGTTCTAGACACATCTACCACTAGACCAAAGACACATAGTATGGATTTAGGAGAGGTCAATTTGTCCTTAATGAGTACAAATGTTGAAATTTTTAGCCTTATATAACTCAAGAAGCCCTATATTCAAAGCCTTTGAAATATGCCATATATGCATACTATAACTCACTAATGAAAAATAATACATGTCAACTTGTAGACCTTACACTAGGGAAGGATCCAATTAGATGAAAATGAATTTTAAAGTCAAAATACAAAGTAGATGGCAATCTTGATAAGCACAAGGCAAGGTTGGTTGTAAAAAACATGCTAAAAAAGGAAGGCATTGACTATGAGAAGATGTTTGATCCCACAACTAATATCAAAAATATCAAGATGGTTTTTGTTCTAGCTACACATTTTGGTTGGAAATTCCATCAAATGGATGTAAAAAGTGCCTTTCTTAATGGAGACTTATTGGAATAAGTCTACATGACTCAAAAAAAGGTTTTATCATACAAAGAAAATAAGATAATTTTTTTAGAATTGTCAAATCATTGAATGGTCTTAAATAGTTCCCCAAACATGGTATATCAAAATCAGTGAGCATCTATTGAAACATGTATTCAAAAGGATTCTATATGATCCTAATATATACCTCAAATATAAAAGAAGTGGATATGGTTATTATTGTTGTATATTTCGATGATCTAGTCATCAATGCGAGTTTAGTGAAGATGATTTAATCAACTAAGAGATATATAAATCAATAATTTGACATGACATATCTCAAGATTTTGTATTATTGTCTTGGTTTGGAAGTTTGGAAAAGAAAAAATCACATCTTTGTGTTTCAACTAAAATATGATAAGATAAAACTTCTTAAAAATTTCATGATAGATTATGGATATTGAGATACATCAGAGGAACCATGAATTTTGGCCTAGAATACAAGAAGAGCAATAATTTATTCTTGAGAGGATATTTGGGTTTAGATCATATTGGGATCATTGATGGTAGGAAATCAACCTCGGGATTTGCATTCTTTTTTGGATTTGGGATGATATCATGGGAGAGCAAGAAACAAACTTGTGGTTTAAGGTCCTCTACATAATCATAATATCACATAACATAAAGAGATATCTATGAATCAATTTAGCTCAAATTTATACTTGAAGGATTTAGAATACAATAGAATCATCCAAAAATATTTTATGTAGATAATGAAGGAGTAACGGATCTTGTTCACATACTATATTTCATGAATGCACAAAACACATTGAGGTTCCAGTATATTTCATTCATGAATATATATAAAATAACAACATATAGCTCCAATATTTTCCAATAGATAAATAATGTGAAAATGTTTTCATTAAGGCACTTGCACGGGAAAAATTTGAGCCATTTAAATAATTTATCTCATGTTCACTTAAAATAATGATGAATTAATGGGGGGGGGGGTGAATGTTAGGATAAATTATCAATTCACCTTATATGGATTAAAAATAAAATGTAATTTTATATTTTTAGCCTAGCTTATAATATCTTAGTTGTAATTATTATCCCACCTTCTATGGGTTGATATATACTAGTGTTTTCATAGGAGAAGTATATAGATAATTTAATTTATTTTTATCTCCATCGTTTGATTTTGGATGAGATAATGTTTTCCAATTCCTATAATAATTGATTCCATCATTTGTTAATGTAATGATACAAATTATTTGATTAATATACTTTGTTCTTATTTATGTGTATAGGATTAAGTTAATCTCAACCACTCCCTAATGAATAGATGAGTTTTGCCTACATATCCAAGTTCATCTCTTTAGATGAATGTGTGTAACCATGAACGCTAGTATGAATGCATTATGTGATCTAGCTTAAAAAAATTGATGATTCAAAACTTGACTTGGATTAGATGCTTTAAAATTGGAAAAGGTGTACTCCTTGTGGTTGATTTATTATTTGGGACATTTAAGGAAGTACTTATCAATAGGTAAGTGATATAATAGGCTTACTTAGTTTTTTATTGGTGGTTGATATATGTGCTAGATAAGGAATAGGTTTAGACATGTTATGTATAAATAGATCACTTACTAATTTATATTTATAAAATGACCATTACTTGGTGTGAGGACATGTTTGTTATAATTGGATGCTTGTGGAATTCTAAAGGTGTATGATTTTGAATGAGCACTATAGAAATAATGAACTATGATATTATGATTAAGAGACAATATGATTACAATTTTTAGTAGGTTAGACATAGAAAAAGAAATTCATATATGTGACTAATAGAAAATTGAGAAGGTCAAGCCCATAGAAGGCAATAAAATAGTAAAAAATGGTGTGTAAGATCAATATATGTATGCACAATCCTTGTGAAGTAGAGGTACATCAAGACCAATATTTATAAGTATTGAATACTATATTTTAGTGTCTATAAATGCCTCTTGTTTATTATAGTATTGAAATTAAAAATAATGCTATAGTAAAAGGATAACTATATGTACCTAAGTGTGTAAAAAATATTTTTCTTTGGAGAAGGCTCTAAGTGTTTAGCTTGATCCATCCAACTAGATATAAAACATGCAACAATCGATCTTTATACATGAAATGAAATCTCAAATGAATTAGATAAATGGAGCTTTTGAAACTTAAATAACAATTAAGAAATACACTTGTAAATGGGTGAACTATGTTTCCCTTTAAAGTTTTGGATATTATTTTTCATTTAATATGGTAAAAAGCCTAGTTTTATAGGGACCAAGAACCAAAGTATATAAAAGTGCAGTAAATAAGAGCAAGTCCCATTGGATGAAAACTAAAAGCATAAAAGAGAACTAGCAGCTAACTAACCATGTAGAGAAAAAAACAAAGGAAAAGTAATGGTAAAGCTATTATAGGAGGGGGGGATCCCTCTGTAGGTAAATTTTCATCCTGAATTACCTTATCCTATGTGAACTATTTATTCTTTATGATTCTAGCCCTAGTTTTATTTCTTGGGCCTTTTGCAGTTTCCTTAGGTAGGATCATTCTATGTCTCTTCCATAGTTGTTCCTTAATAGGGGTCTTCTTAGTGGGGGATTTTTGGGGGAGATTAGGGGAAGAAGTCTCTACCTCAAAGATATGTTGCTTTAGGGGGTACCTTAAGCCTTTGCTATTTGAGAGAAAGACTAGATCATTTTGGTGACATCTTTGTTCATGAAATTGCAATCCTAAATTAAACTTACTAAATCCATCCTTGCCTCATGAAGTTTGTTATCAAACCTTTCCAATTGATCCTTATTGGTTTTAAACACATCATCCAGGGGGTCTAGGATTTCCCCACTACTTCCCTTGAGATTATTTCCTCCAACAAAATTGGTTTAAGATTGAAAACATAGAGTTTTAGGGGAAGATCCTTGGCTAAGATTTTGGAATTGGGGCTAGCATGGGAAAAAATAATTATTAGGTGGTGATATATTGAGGTAGGATATACTAAGGGAGTCATCCTCAATAAAGGACTCCTATAATGGAACCTGCTTACCCTAAAGGGTCTCACTATGTTTTACTAGTAGTAGAATAAGGCCCTTGTGTATGATGGAATTGACTTCATTGATTTGGTATGCGAGAGCAGTGCTCTCTAGGGATTTTTGAGGCTAATAAGGAAGGATAATTTTGAATCCTTTAAAATGGTTCAACAAGAGAAAGTGATGGGAAAAAATAAGGTTATAATTACCTTCAAGCATGAGATACTTCATTATTTTCAAGTAGACTTTAGGTCAGTGATTCAAAAGATCTGAGCGAGGAAACCCCTTTTTATCCATTTTAACAATCTCGTTGGTTCAAAAAACCTCTATAGGAGTTATTATTTTTATATTTGAATTCTTGTGTTCCTTCAAATGACATCCTTGTAGCTTCACCTATCAGCTCCTCCATTACATAGATTCTAACACCTCTTACTTCCACAACCCTTTTACTCCATGCTATAACAAATTCCTTTGATAAGTTGACATCATGGTCATTAACCCTCAGAATAAATTTGGTGAGGTCCCTTATACATAACTTATTCCAAACCTTCTTCATGATTTTAACCTCTGAGTAGGATGTCAGTTCAAGTCGATCCCTATCTACATCCATCTCAAAAGTAGCCTAAAATCCAAAGATGGAATCTGCCAAACCCTGGTAAGACTTAGAGCTAATGGCTTGAAATAAACTTGAAGTACACAATTTCTTCCACCCTTTGTTATTAATTATCCATGTGGTGGAATGATGATGGGTTATGATTTTTGAAAGCTTTCACTTAAAAATTAATAAGATTTAGATATTATGATTCATTTTAAATAATTTAATAATTTTGGGGTGATCATGCATTAAGGAAATTTTCATTTTTGAAATTTTTGATTTGTAAAATAATTTACAAAACCCTCATGAGTAAGGAGTAGTGTTAGGCCATTGAGTTATGTATATCCTCAATCACACAAACTAAATATTGAACCCCAATATTAGAGGTTGGAGACCATATTAGGCTCCTTAGGAGTATGTTAGGATATTGAGTGATGTGAAACCTTAACCACACTACTCATTTTGATTAACATTATATAAGGGGGAGCCTATATTAGGCTCATTTAGGGTGAATCAACCACTACATATGGAATTAAAGATTATTATTTTTTACCTTTGGTATGATCAATGTCACATCAAAGCTAGTTTTGAAAATAAAAAAAATGTAGTAGTGTGTGCACAAATAATATCCGTGCCCTATAATATGATTCAATTGGTGCCAACATGTGATATAGAATGACATAATCTATAATTCAATCTAATCAATCTAATAACCTATAAAATATTAAAATATGTAACTTTAGAAATGTCTACATATGCATTACATATCCACCTAAAATATATCTCAATATTTAAATATATGTCCCAATATCTAAATGAAACTAATGATCAGATCATTAGTTTCATTTAGATATTGGGACATATATTTAAATATTGAGATATAAAATAGTAGTAAATTTAGGCTTAAATATTTATGACAAGAACACTAATATGCCCCATTTTGAGATGAGGAATGAAAATTATGAATTAATCATCTCAAAATAAAAGAGTTAACTACATCATGTTATATATAAAGACATAATAATTTAAAAATATTTTATAACATGTGAAAAATATGTCATCATAGTATGAATAGATATTCAAATCATATATAAAACATGTAGTGTAAGGGATACAAGTTTCATGTAAATATGGATATAGAAATTAGGAATTTGATAGTAAACGTCACATATGTAAGCATTGAATAACACCCTATGCAGGAAGGCACATGATATAGATCATGACACCACACACAAGTAAAAAGGTGCATGTTATGGATAAAGGAACCACAAAATTAGTATAAAATTCTAGATTTATCCACTCATAAGTGAAGGTTTTGATGTATGGAGGTAAAGTATATCATATATATATATATATATATATATATATCAACCAAAATGTCCCAAAATTACTATCTATTAATCTAGTAGTGATCTACACGTTATTATTGACAAAAAATGTACTGAATAACTTCAAATTATAAATCATTAAATTTTTTTGTTTCCATTTATGAATATATAAAATAAAATCATAGATTAACACATGAAAAATGTTTCCCATGAATAAATATTTCTCGACACTTCTTTTTGAATAATTAATTATTTATAATTAAAGCTAAAACAAACCATTACAACATTACTTATATGATGATCTATGTCTAGAAAAATCATAAAGTGAAAATTAAATTAAGACCTTTACTTAATCATTAATTAAATTAAGAATACTCTCCTAAAATTAAACTCTAATATAAATGAAATTATACTCAATAAAATATGTTTGACTCAATGATAAGATAAGGTCAACATGGAAGAAGCCTTTCTTAGAAAGTAAGCAACTCATGCACATTGGACAAGCTAAGCACCTCAAATCCATATAAAATAAGAATTTGAATGAAAAGAATTAATTTAAGTTAAATCAGCTCTAAAAATTTCACCTCACTTCTTGATAATTAATGGATATGTGTTTAAGATTAGCTAAGTACATATTCAATGAACTACACTCTAACTAGCACTTCTCGCTATTTTGTATGAAGCTCTTGAAAAGTGTCTAAAATTGAAAAAATAAATAATCTAAGACATAAATAAATTAAAAAAATTAATAAACTAATAAAAACCAAATAAAATAAATATAAAATTAATAATAAAGTTTCTATATTTGCATCACACTCAACATTCCCTTGTTTGATGCAAAGAGAAGAAATGACTAACATCTCCTTAAGCATTCCATGAATATTCTTCAATAATTCCTTTGTTAAAATATCAAAAAATTGATCTTCAATTCTCACTTATTCAATGATTTTTTTTTTATCATGGACAAATTCTCTAAAAAAATTATGAATACAATTTTCAAAAAAATTGCAATCCATAGAGACATTTGTGGATTTACTAGTGGGATTATAAAACTTGTATGTTTTGTTTTCCACTATATCATGTGAAATTTTGATCAATACTATTATGATATATATTTGGATTAAAATAATCATATTTGGTTTCACCTTAACCTTTAATTGTGGTGATTTTCATGTTTCCCTTTCCTTCAACTTGGATGGATTCTTCATCTCTCAATTGCACTTGGATTTTGAAAGAATCATATAAATTATTGAAACCATCTTTGTGACTTGTCATGTGATATGATCAACCTGAATCAAGAAATAAAACATTATTTACATCCTCTATTCCTAAAATATATGTAATAAAATAATATAATTTCTCTTTATCCTCACTTTATTTAGTTTGTAATGCCTTCTTTTTATCCTTTTGATTAGCTTGATTCTTATCTGTCAATATCTTACAATATTTAATAAAGTGTCATGGTTTTTTGTAGTAATGACAAGTATTGTATTTATTGATTTTAACTATGAAATTATTATAAAATTTTTCCTTTTAATTTTAGTTATTTAAACTCCCTTGATTCATATTTTTATTCTTCTCTTTGGTCTTTGAAACCTTTTCCTTGGTTTCAAGTGTAGGTTCTTGATCTCTTCCATATAGTATCATCTTATCCTCATGGGATAAGAGAAAATCCATTAACTCGTCAACACTTATAATGTTCATCTCTTTACACTTCTCAATATTTATCATTATATGAAACCTTATTAAAGTTAAATATCTCAAAATTTTACTTATTATAACACTATATTATATAGTTCCTCCATAAACCCTCATTCTATGCACTAAGTCAATTATAATTATGTAATATTATCCAATTCCCTTCTAGTATTTTCAAAATTTCAAAATTTATTTTAAAATTTTATATTTTTTCTTATCTTACCTTATTATATCTTTGATATGAAGTTTCCAATGTATTCCATGCCTCATGGGCATTATTTCATCCTAAAGTTATTGGATAAATGCTTGGGTATATGTAACTTTGAGGATAGAATAAAGATTATGAATATGTTTAGTAAAATTTTGATTATTTTCTTAGAATAAAGAGAGAAAAAAATCAAAGAGGATATGGTATTAAAACCTGATATATTATGTGCACATTGGTCGAGATGATTATGGGGACTCCTCTTTGTTTAGGGAGGAATGACCTGTAGATAAGAAAGCACTAAATAAATAGTTGATTAGTTGGGTGGATTACATAGCATGAGCAAGATCCAAAAAGCATAGGATTCCGAGGAGTTTGTCAATCCACACTTTTAAATAGTTAAGTTATAAAAATGAAAGATGAATTATTTACATAAATAATAGAAGCTACTAAAATCAAATACAAGAAGTTCTTGAAAAGAGATGAATTTGACTAATTATAGAAATAAATGATTAGATATTAATGATAAATAAATAAAATGTGGTTTAGAAAATAGGGTAATCCTCTATGATAAGGAAACAAGTCAAAAAGTGGGATTTTGTTAGGGTCTGATAGGTGGAATTAGCTTGTTGTTGGAAATTGAAACATAGTGACCATCAGTGATTGGGTAAGACTATCGGTGGTTAGGTGATCATCAACGGTTAGGGGAAAAACATCAGTGGTTACTATGGGATGTGGTTTTAGATAGGAGTTTGGTTGGGAATGTGGGTTGAAGGAGAAAAAAAAAATGAATTTTTGCTTGGGTAAGGAATAAATACTTATCTTTATTGTTATTGATCTAAAGAATGTTGAGGTGAGTGGATGAAAACTTATTATAGACCCTTGAGAAATTATAGCAGAGTGATGATAGTTTGGTTATTAATTGATGATCTATACTTATGATATCTATCATGGTTTTTGGTTTGCTAGAAAATTTCTTGGATTCTCTAAAGAATGAAGGATACCTACATAAGAAGTTCTGATCTCTGGTGCAAGAAGCTGATGATTTCTCATCTCCTTTCACCTCTTCCTCTCTATATAGAAGGAAGGGGGTGGTAAAATAATAGGTTTAAATAGAAAGTTCAAAAATCTATCTAATTTTAGCCATCATAAAATGACTAAAATTAGCCATTATGACTTAGTTTTGGTGGTTAAAAAATTATGAATTGGTCCCAAGGGGGTCGAAGGGTGATCCAAGGGTCGGTGCAACATCTAGAACCATAGTGTACATATTTCTAGTGTCTATATTTTCCCCTTTTTGTTATGTAGTTTGTTTCAAAAAGATACAAAATAAAAAATGGATGGTCTATCGAAGGTTTGACTACCTTGAATATGGATGGAGGTGTTCCCCCTCAAACTAGAAAGTGATGAGGCAAAATAAAATTGGGTGTGGGTTTAATAGGTAGTTAAGTGGGTGATAAAGTTGGTGATAGTGTTATGTGTGGAGTTTGATTGTATTCTAGGATCAAAGGTTAAAATTTTGATGTTATTTTAGTTAGGTTTAGATCCTATAATTTGAATCCCTGATGGCATAAGGGATTGCAAAGGGGGGAGCCTTCTTGCAGGGTCTAGGGTGTCTAGGGGCCATGCGCCCAGAGAATTATTTTATTAGAATTATCTTGTTAAATTGTAATTTCATAGTCAATCTGGCCCATTTATTAAAGGTTTCCAAACTAATGTTAGTGGTTATGTTTAGGTGTTTTATACCCTAAAATGTATTGATATATGGTTGATATGTATGAGTATGGAAAAAAAATATATAAAAAATTTTGTACACAGAGAGGAGGCAAAAGAGGTAGAGAGATGTACCAGGGTTTGTTATAGGATGTTTTTTCTCCCCTATATTGATAGAAATAATAAACTGGACAAGTTTGGTGGATGTATCCCATATTAGGTGAACCATTTAAAATTTGGTGTCTCCTATTATGTGCATGTTTATGTTTATTTTTAGAATGTTTGATTAATTCATTTCATAGTTTCTCTTGTATGTGATTTAGGGATAGATATAGGTTTTTATTTATCCTAACAGATAAATTGGGCATTGAAGCATAAATAGGTATACAAAATATGATAAAATGTGATAGTACATGTCATGTATAGACTAGGTTACCATGGTTTAGGTAGTAAAATAAGGTGGTACTAGAAGGGTGAGTGACAAGTGGACTAAGTGACTACATTTAGGCATGCTAGTTAGGTTACACTTGTAAATGCAAGTCACCTAGGCAAGGTCAGTGTAGTCTTAGGTATCCAAGGTAGGAAATGATCCTAAGAAGACATAAATGGTTGATGTGCAAAAGTTATCACAAGTTGAAAATGTTTAGCATGGTAATTTAGTCATTATGGTCAAAATGACCAAAGCAAGGTCATCGTAAAAAATGAAAAAAATGGGCCAAAATGACATCCCTAAAACAAAACCCAAAATGACCAATTATGAGGTTACATGGTTGGGTGGTTGGTGGAGAAGCTAATATCTAATGTTATATGGGGTTGGGGTAAGGTTGTAGAAAATATACTAAGTATGGGTTGTAATCATAGGGTAGGGTGGGGTTAAAAAACCCAAGGTGGGTTGATCATCGATGGTCAAGGTTGATCATCAATGATCACCAAGTGATCATTGATGGTTGTACATCAGTCTTAAAAGGTTGATGGTAAAATTTCCATCAAAGGTTTCTATTTTCTCATTTGTGCACTTATAACCTATGATGATTTGAAGTTCCTTTGAGCAAAGAAAAATGATAGTGGTTGGATTGTGAGTGAGTGATTGTTGGGTGAGTGATTGTGTTGACCAAAGTTGATTGAGGATGTAGAGGGGTTGAAGAAGAGCATAAGGCCAAGAAACCATGGTTATAAGGGTGCCTCCATGTCAGTGGTCAAGGAATGAGGTAGGTTTTCTCATTGAATTGGTAGTTTATATTTGAATTTGTAATTATTTAATTATTTTCCTAAAATTTATGTTATTTGTTTAGACCTACGGTTAAGGTTAGGGTTTGTTTTATTATTTTTGATAATCAAAAAAGAAATTAAATAGTGGGTGGGTAGAAAGGCGTTGTGAATGATGGAAAAGGGTATCTAGTGTAGGTAAGCTAGGAATTATTGGCATTTTTTTATATTTGTAGGTAGTTTTGCCAAGCCCTAGGGCTTGAAGATCATTGACAGTCACTACACATTAACCATCAATTATTGATATCGATTGACAATGGTTGATAGGTGACCACTAAATGATCACTATGCAGAGTGTTGATAGTTAACCACCTAACCATTATTGGTCAATGGTTCATTGGTGATAGTTCTAAAAGGAACCATCATCGATCAACCCTTGACTGTCAAAGGTTACAAAAAGGTTTATAAATGGGGTAAAGTTATGGTAGAAAGTAATGGTTAAGGGTATGAGTTAAGAGTTTAGGTCAAGGGTAAGAGTTTTATATGGGGTGAAGTTAGGGTAGAAGGTTTAATGTGTTGCACATAGGATTTAGTTTAAGATGAGTCTCAAATTTAGATTGGATTAGGTGAATGTAGGAGGTAGAGGTAATATGTACAATTCCTAGGTGATTTTTGATGGATTATGTAAACTAATATAACAGTACATCCTTATAGGTAAGGGAACAATTTTAGATGTATGATCAAGTGCCCTAGATACTAGAAGAGGTACATTGAGGCATGATTGACATGGATTGGGATCACATGATAGATGTGGACCTCAGAGGCATGAGGTATTCAACACATGCCTCAAGATGCAACTATGTTAGTGGCACTAATCTATAGGTGGGACCTTACCACTAACACATTATTTCCTCCAACTAGTGAGATCACTATTCTACCAAAGGACATCCACTAGATGGTGTAACTACCTATATGGTGTTAGCTGATATACCATATTAGTAATGATGAGTGGGATGGGCATATGGTCACATATATGGAGAGAAAATCATGTAGGGATACATCTACAGGTGGATAGCTAGGCTTAGGAGGTGAGAAAGCTCTAGGAGCTAGTGGTTCTCTAGGGTTTTAAACTCATATAAGACCTTTTATTTTGATGTATTATATGATTTTGATATCGACCTATGAATCAATGTAGCGATATGTATATACCCTATTAAGAGAATCAATATAGCTTGGACCTTATATCATAATGCAAAAGTATGGATTAGGAGCTTATCGATTATCCTCTCTTAAAGGGAATCCAAAACCTAAACCCCTCAATGCTTCACATATGCATCCGTTCTTTTGCTAAACAAGATCAAAATCACCTTTTGTTAGCTGATATACCATATTAGTAATGATGAGTGGGATGGGCATATGGTCACATATATGGAGAGAACCTCATGCAGGGATACATCTACAGGTGGATAGCCAGGCTTAGGAGGTGAGAAAGCTCTAGGAGCTAGTGGTTCTCTAGGGTTTTAAACTCATATAAGACCTTGTATTTTGATGTATTATATGATTTTGATATCGACCTATGAATCAATGTAGCGATATATATATACCCTATTAAGAGAATCAATATAGCTTGGACCTTATATAATAATGCAAAAGTATGGATTAGGAGCTTATCGATTATCCTCTCTTAAAGGGAATCCAAAACCTAAACCCCTCAATGCTTCACATATGCATCCTTTCTTTTGCTAAACAAGATCAAAATCACCTTTTGTCCAACTTAATCTCATCTTTTATTTTCATTCCACCTACATCTCATTATTTGTAAGGACAACTGGTCAAAGTTGAATTATGTGATTATCTATCATAACCTTAGCATAATCTTGAACATGGGTATCATGAATCTACCTATGGCATGATTCTCATGGTACTTTCTACCTCTTTATAGGATGGATTCCTATGGTCATTATTACTTAAACCTGCTTTACCCACTCATCAACCTTCTTATGTTTTAGTTTTTCCTTTATAGAGGTAACTTTTAAGCTTATATAATCAAGTATATGTCATCAAAAACAATAAAAACAAAAAGAGAGAGAACAATAATATCCTATGGGTCATTCCTAACATTCAAAAACTACTCCCTTAAAGGATAGCTACCAAAACATATCAAAATTGCTCAAATAAGGTAGATTTCTCCCTTGAAGGATAACTATCAAGAGCCTTAAAGATATCTCACAAACTTAGACCACCCCTTAGAAGGATGGCTAAGTAAATAATTTATATAAAAAAAAGAAATATCTTGGAAGCTTCCTGCATCGATCAACTTCCCCAAACCTATCAACTTATCAACAAACCCATTATCAAAATTTAAAAAAATATTATAAATTTGGAAGCCTCAATCATATTTCATAATTAGACTTCATGCATCAATCAGTTTACACCTTATATGCCATAGACTTGTTTATATTGGTTCTTTGGTAACCTACAAAATAGGCATGATAGTCTCACAAGAAGGTTCCCATCATCATCCACCTCCCCTTTATACCCTCTATAAGTAAGGGATTTGAGCTTAGTTGATATTGGCTGGTCAAGAAACTTTTTAACTAACTAATGAATGCTAATGCAAAGCATTTGAAGGGCTTGTATTCATAAGCTGATGTAACTTAAGTTTGTCTTGGTCCTTGCTAATGAAAAGCATTGTGCCTTCTTATTTATTTCATACCTACTTGTTGATACATTAAGATGTTTGTCTTTTGATTTATTATCTTTTCTCACATTTATTTTAATTATCCAACTTACTCTTTGTGTTTTAAGATTACTTCACCTTCATATAAACAAATGCAATTCATTAAAAACATTTAACTACCAACCATGTATTTTATTTAGTGATTACCTTATTACCTTATTTTTTTAATTGTTTTTAATCATAATAATATCTTAATGAATTAACCATCTCATACATCAAACATCATCTAGTGATCAATCACATCAACTAACCATCAATCATATCTACCAAAATTTAATCATACATCAAAAATGAATGAGTCATTCACATATGTTATCCACCATATGTCTAATCTAGATAAGGAAACGTAGACTCATTAATTTAAAGCATGAGAATAATCATTATGAACATAATCATATCAACAGCATAAAATCATAACCATAATCATAACATGAATCTAGTCATCCTTAACCTTGACAATAATCACAAACATCATAGCCATGTCCAAAAAAACATAACATGTTAATCATCATCACATAAACAACATCCATCAAATATCAACATCATCATAAGAATACATCCTAAAAATAGTCACTAATAAACTATAACCACATCATAATCATCGTCATATCATAAACAACATCCATAAATATCAAATATCATCATGAGCATAAATTAAATAGACACATCATCACATGCCTAGCTAGGTAAACACACATAAACCATAAAATCATAATCATCATAACATCACATCATCACATAAACAACATCACATCCATAACCATAAACACAAACCATAAACCATGATCACATCTATATATCATGAGCTCATAAAAAAATAATGAACATATATATAATAATGCACATGTCTCTTAATAGGGTATATACATATCGCTACATTGATTCATAGGTCGATATCAAAATCATATAATACATCAAAATACAAGGTCTTATATGAGTTGAAAGCAAACTTTCCCCACTTACTTTCCTACATATTAGTGACATGTTGATTTTCCTTTAGGATAAGGTCTATGATGTTAAATTATCACACTTTGAGGTGTTTATTATAAGCATGATTAATTCTCTCTTAATAGACACAAAAATGAGTAAACACAGATAAATGTTATTCATCAAGTAGCTTGAGTTGGGATAAACACTCTTGACATTAATTACCTTCAAGAATGATATCTTGTAGGGATATGCAAAGAGTGGGAATTTGGACTTCGAGAGGAAAGATAGCCTCTACTCCAAACACAAGAGAGAAAGGGGTAGCACCCATAGGGGTTTGAATGCTAGTATGATATGCTCATAAGGTGAAGGGGATGTGAAAATGCCAATCCCTTGTAGATGATGATGGGAACCTTTTTGTGAGACTAACATGCCTCTTTTGTAGGTTACCAAAGAGACAATATAAACAAGTCCATGTCATATAAGGTGTAGACTGATTGATGCAAGAAGTCTACTTATGAAATTCAATTGAGGCTTCTAAAAGTATTTTTGGTTTTTTTGATTTTAATAATGGGTCTATTAATAATTTGATAAGTTTGGGGAAGCTGATCGATGCAGGAAGCTTCCAAGATATTAATTTTATGATAAATTCTTTACTCAACCATCCTTCTAGTGGGTGGTCTAAGTTTGTGATATATCTTTAAGACTCTTGATAGTTATCCTTCAAGGGAGAAATCTACCTTATTTGAGAAATTTTGATATGTTTTGGTAGTTGTCCTTCAAGGAAATAGTTTTTAATGTTAAGAATGATCCATAGGATATTATTGTTATCTTTTTTTTATTTGTGCTATTTTTAATGACATAGACTTACTTATATAATCTTAAAGGTTTAATTTTATAAAGGAAGACCTAAAGCACAACATGGTTTATGAGTGGGTAAAGGAGGTTTAAGTGACAATGACCATGGGAATCCATCTTATAAAGAGTTAAAAATCACCATGAGAATAATGTTATGGGTAGAGCCATGGTACCCATGTTCAATTTTAGGCTAAGGTTATGATGGATAATCACATGATTCATCTTTAATCAATTATCCTTAAAAATAAGGAGATGAGGGTGAAATGAAAATAAAGGATGAGCTTAAGTTGGACAAAAGGTGAGTTTGATCTTGTTTAATAAAAGAAAGGACATAGATGCAAAGTATTGAGGGGCTCAGGTTATGGATTCCCTTCAAGAGAGGATAAAAGATAATCTACCGATCCATAATTATGTGTTATGATATAAGGTCTAACCTAATTGAAAGAAAACTTTCCATGCTTTATTTTATCTATATTAGTGACATGTTTATTTTCCTATAGGATGAGGTATCTGATGTTGAATCCTCACACTTTGAGGTTTTTGTTATAAGTGCACTTGATTCGCTCTTGATAGACATGAAGATGAGTAAGCACAACTAAATGATGTTCATCAAGTAGTTTGAGTTGGGATAAATGTTCTTGATGATAATCACCCTTAGGAATGATATATTTTATGAATATGCTAAGAGAGGGAATTTGGACTTCAAGAGGTAAGATAGCCTCTACTCCAAACAAAAGATATAAAAGGGTAACACTCATAGGGGTTTGAATGCTAGTACAATATGCCCTTAAGGTGAAGGGGATGTGTATTTTCTAATCTTGACCAAATGCATTAACCATTTTAGTTATCATGTTGTTAAGAGTCTTCTTAGAAGCTTTGGCATATCCATTAGCTTATGGATGATAAGGTGATGAGAAACTTAACTTGATACATAATGCATCACAAAGACCTTGGAGTTTCTTGTTCTTAAAATATTTACCATTATTAGTGATAATTTTGTGTGGGACACCAAAATGGTAGATAATGTTATGGTTAATAAAGTTGATGATATTTTTGGACTTTGTTGAAATGAGAGGGGAAGTCTCTACCCATTTTGTGAAATATTCATTTTTAGTGATGATAAAATGATGTCATTGTGAGGAATGGGGGATAATTTCTCTAATAAGATCCAAACCCCATTATGAGAAAAAAATCCTTGGATACTTGGAGATTATGGCTAGGGGCATGATGTAAATTGGCATGTTATTGATATTTAAAACACTTATTAATTTAATCACAACAATCTTAGTTGAGATTAGGTTATTAGTATCCAAAGTAAAGGATAAATTTAGCGATAACTAGACCACTATAGTGTCCTTTACAAATCCCATCATGTGTTTCCTTAATAGCATAAGAGGCTTCATGACTATGTAGGTAATAAAAGAGGAGACTATTAAAGTTGTGTTTATAAATAATTCCCCCTAGTATGGTATAATGTGAGGTGATCTGAATAAATTTTATTCAAGCATTCCTAGAAAGGTTGGAAGGGATGATGGTAAGGTTGAGATAGTTGAAGGTCTATTGATACCAAAGGTCAGGTTAGGTCTCCCCCATATTGAAGATGGTAGAAGAGTATAATTTTAGATAATAAGGCTTAATAAGTTAATGGATAATGATAGATATTAGTTAGAGGGTGTAGATATGATCTAAAAAGTGAAATAATCCATTGCATCAACAAACTTGTTCATAGATCATGGAGTGGCATGGATAAGGTAGTGATTAAATGACATTAATAACACATCCACTAGTTATTTATAATAATTTAAAACATCATTCTTACACTAGTAAAAATCATTGATTTGATTTACCATGAGTTGGGAGTCACCAAAGATGATAATTATTTTGACTCCCAAGGCTAAACTAGTATAGAGACCTATCACTAGGGATTCATACTCAACCATATTATTGGTACATTCAAAATTTATATTAAAGGATAAAGGAAGAGGTTCACCATGAAGTGGGATAATGATGATGATATTTATCCCACCATGTTGATACTTTGATCCATCAAAGAACATGGTCACTTGATAAGTAAAGTTTGCTCAAGAAAGGGTCATGATGGACTCATCAAGAAACCCAAGAGGAGAAGGTTGATTGTCTGCTAAAGTTGCTTAGGCCAAAATGGTCAGTAATGAATTTTCCTTTAATTGACTTATACTAGAGGAATTCAAGGTCAAACTTAGCTAAAATCATGATCCAATTAGCCATACACTAATTTTGTTATGGCTTAGAGTGTATGTACTTGAGTGGGTTAGTGTTAGTGATGACAAAGGTTGTATGCTTACGAAGGTATTAACAAATTTTGGTGGCCATAAATACCTAGGCAAGGCAAAGTTTCTTAGTATGAGTGTACCAAGTTTCATACTTTATAAGCATTTGTATTATGTAGTAAATGACTTTATCTCTATGCTTATCATCATGATGCACAAACATTGCTCCTAAAGAGTGGTTAGTGGTGAAGATATATAGGTAAAAAGTTTAATCCTCTTTTGGATGATTGAGAATGGGTGGAGAAAGAAGGTAGTCCTTAAGTGAATTAAAGTCCTTTTGATAATATTGGTTCCACCTAAAAGATATGTCTTTCTTCAGAAGGTGGTGAAAGGGTTAGCATCTATCAGATAACTGAGAAATGAAGAGGCAGAGGGATTGAAGTTTCCCTTATAATATTTGGAGTTGTTTGAGTTTGATAAGAGGAGGCATGCCGAGAATTGATTTGAATTTGGTAGGATCAACTTTGATTCCATGAAGAGAGATAATGAAGCGAGGAAGTTTTCCTGATAAGACCCCAAAAATATACTTCTTGGGGTTAAGGCAGACATGGTAATGGATGAGGCATTCAAAGATAACATTAAGAATGGCTAAATGATCTTTACAATATTTGGACTTCGCAAGGAGGTCATCCACATAGTCATCTATAATAATGTGAGTAATATCATGGAAGATGTAGGTCATAGTGTTTTGGTACATTACACCATTGTTCTTCAGATTAAAAAGGCATGATCTTATAGTAGAAAGTTTCCCAAGGGGTGATAAAGATAGTTTTATGCTTATCTTCAGAGGTGATTAGGATCTAGTTGTAGCCTGAAAAACCATCCATAAGAGATAACATCTCATGGCTAACCATAAGATTAAAAAGCTAGTCAACGATTAGCAAAAGGAAGTCATCCTTTGGACAAGCCAGATTTAGGTCACAAAAATCTATGAAAATGCAAAGTCCCCATTATTGCTTTGGTGATGAGGATTCAATTCAAGACCCATTGGGGATAATTAATGGGTTGGATGAAATTTAATGAAAGGAGATGCTAGAGTTATTCTTTAACAAGAAGGGCTATGCAATGGTACATCTGATGAAGATTTTATTAAACAAGTTTAGCATCATGATTAGTGACTATACTATGGATGGTGATGGTAGGTTCAATTCCTGGCATGTCATTGTAAGACCAAGTAAATGCTATGTTTTTGTCTTTTAGAAAAGAAGAGAAGTTTGGATGCTCTGTGGAGTTTAGATATTGTTTAATTTTTACAATTTGTGGGTTATCCTAAGTACCTAAGTTGACATTCACAGTGGATTTTTTTGAAATAGTTGAAGTCTCAGGAGGGAGAGATTTATGTATAAAGGAATCTTTTATAAAAATATAGGTGATAATGGAATAATCATCCTAACATTGAATGATATTAATGGTAGGAGAATCATCTGCTACCATCTCAAGATGGGTTAAAGGAGTAGTCATGGTTTCCCCATTCTTTTGATAAGTCAGGGGTGTGAGGATAATCATGTGGATGAAAAAATGTTATGTGGGATGATATTGAAATCCTCATATTTTGATGAAGAAAGGGCTAGTGAGGATGGGATGTCTTCCTCAACAATGTCGATGGGAGGTGGGTTGGTTTGATTTTTAGGTGGCATGAAATTGAGGCGATGATTTTCATGAGGTTTTTGGGTATTGATTGGAATAAAATCATGTGGTCCATGTTCATAACGACATATACCAAATCCTTTCCAAGCACACCTATAGAGGTATGTTTTGGTAAACTCTAGTTTATCCAAATAAGAGAAATTAGAGGTGAATGGTTGAGGTGAAAAAATGTGGTAAAAGTGTCAAGGGGTTTATCAAGTCCCACATTTATGAAATTAGTTTGATAAGTTGAGGGCCTAAAAGGAAAAATGAATCCAATATTGGGGTCATAATTAGGTTTTTGGTCAAGATTCCCATACTCTTGGGGAGTAGGAAAAACATCTAGTGTCAAAAGGTGATACTCCCCCAACAAAAGACATTGAAAGGTTGATTCCAAAGGGTCCATTGTGTGGATTTGGGTGGAAGGAATGGATGAACTGGTGAATGCTTCATTTGTAGAAGAAGATGGGGATTAATCTTTTATTGATTAAGGTTTGTTGGATGGAGGAAGGAGAATATCATTGGGTCGATACATCATGTTACATGATGTAAAAGGACTCAAGTCAACTTGTATGGTAATATCTGGACCTTCATGTGCAAATTTGATGCATCAGTGTAGGGTGGATGACATACAACCCATAGAAAAAATCCAAGGGCATGCTAGAAAAACATTGTATTGGAACTCACCTTATACTATGTAGAAGAGCTTAGGAAGAGTGTGGGTTTCTAGATGAATGTGAAGGACAATAGTTTCTAAAGTTGTGGCTATGGTGTCATTGAATTATCAGAGCACCATTGAGGTTTTTGAAATAATGTTCTCTGGTGATTTGATTTGGTTATATGCATGGGAGGAGATAGTGTTGATATTAGCTCCTCCATCAATCATAACCCTCTTGATGTGGGTTTGCTTGATGCACATGGTAATGAAGAGGGGAGGATCTAGATCATCCAGATGGATGGAGGTTATTTCAAAATCCTTGAAGGTAACAAGGCTAGGAAGCTGAAGAGCTTTGATAAAGGTTACTAGAGGTTATGGATATTCTAGTCAAACCTTTATGGAATACATAGTCTCTATCATTGCCTAGTGGTGATGAGGTGAGGTATTTAGTAGTTCATATAAAATCATCTTGATTGGCATTTAGTGAAGCTATTTCGTAACTACTCATCAGATTAACTTAGAAGGGTTAGATTTGGATGTACCCAAGATGGACACCTTTAATTTGTTTGAAGGTAAAGGTACTTGGTGTTGGTTGGGTGATTGGGTGGTGGAAGAGGGATATGCCCATGGAATGGACACCTTTGCCTTTCCCTTGTCCTTTTGTTGAGCTTGTGATTGTGTGACCACATGGATGGTATGGATTTGGGAATTAGTTGGGTTAGAGGATTTCTTCAGTTCCTCTTCACTCTGAGGTGAGAGTGGGGGAGTAGGTAAGTGTTGGTTGATGGCTCTTAGTTATTAGATTAGTGGTAGGATCATAGGAGGCTCATCTAACAATATGTCATCCTCATGATATAGCTAATGGATTAATACTTGGAGAGACTTATAGTTCTCAATATCATTCCCAGGTGTTCAATGGTATGAGCATATTAATTTATCATTATATCAAGATGGTTTAGGAATATGTGGGTTAAATGGTTTAATAGGTGGCAAGGTTAAGGAATATGCTTTCAAAAACCTTTGTAGGATGGTTGAGTAGGACTCAAGTACAGGTGACAAGGGTGTGGAGGTATTAGGTTTGGTAGTTGAGGTGGAAGCCTTTTTAGGATTAGTCTTGATGGTAGGATATTTTGGTGAAAGAGCATTATTCGTGGATGGTTTTGGTATATATTTCTTGGGGGTGAATGGATTAGAGATAAAGGTGTTGGGGTAGATGCCTAAGAAGTAGGTGGTTTCGTTATAGAAGGTTTGGTGAAAATAGGTGAGGATGAAAGTAGGAGGGATGGTGTAACCAAAAGTGGTAGTTTGATTTGGGTTTTGTCTAGGATGGTTGGTTTCCTTACTAAGGTATAAGGGTGAGGTCCAAATATAGAATGTAAAGTGGAGAGGGGAGGCAAAGTTTTGATTTGTGGGATCTTGGGTAGTTTTACCCTCTTTGTTGGTTTAGTTTGGGGTTTCTTTGGTGGGGTTGGGGGCTTAAATACAACTTTACTGATGGGTAAGTAAGGTTCTAAGTAGGAAGAACACTAAGAATTTGGGTGGGTTTATTTGGAATGTTAAGATGTAACTTGGTAATTTTGGGTGGGTTTGGTTAGGATGGTTTGAATATGGTTTGGTTGGTATAATTTTCTAATGGTTTAGTTGTGATGATGGTGGGTTTAATAATAGAATTGGTAGGTTGTTATGGTAATGATATAGTTGAGATATCTTGATTGGTTAGATAAGGGAACCCAAGTTACTACCAAAACATGCCCTGATCCAAATTAGGTTGGGATAGGAACTCCAAGTTTTGAGCTAGTGTAGACAAAGGTTTATATATGGGTTTGGTTCCCTCGATAGTGGAATCAAATAATAAGCCCATAGGTTGAGAGAGGGGAGTGATTAGCTTTTCCTTTTCCTTATTAAAAGGTTTCAACATCCAAGAAGGTGATTCCTCAGTGGGAAATGTAGGCAAGGTGGTTTCTTCCTTATGATTTCTCTATAAATTAATAGTGGATTGTTGTATGATGGAGGAGAAATGTAGAGTGGTAATGGTTGTCTCCTCTGGTGGGTATATCAAAGTAGAGGTTAGAAACTCCACTACCTCAATAGGTGGAGGGGAAAGAGGATTGGTTTGGGTAATGGGTTATTTAGAAATGAGCTCACCAAGAACCATATTGATAGTATGGGCCTCATAAGTGTGAGAGGATTTGATTTTGATAATTTTTTTGTTCATAGATGGAGCATGGTTGGGAAATGGTTATCTAAAGATGTCAAGTGATTGTTTTGGGTGTGCATTGGGGTTATCCAACATAAGTTCCCCCTTATCAATGAGATTTTGGATGATGTTATTAAAGGTATTGCATCTAATAACATCATGTCCAATGACATGGTAGAATAAAAGCAATTCATTCTCCTTATACTAACCAGGTATATGATGAGAGGAATAAAATTGATGTGGAGGTTTGATTGGTAAAATTTGTGTGATATTCACTTTTAACAACCTTTATAAAACTAAAGGATATGAATCCCCTAATGGAGTAAATTACTTTTGGTTATTACAGTTGGGGTTTCTAGTGTTCTAATTAGAGGAATTGAAAGAGTTGAGTTGGTTAACAACTGGTGGGGGAGTGGTTTTGAGGATAACCACATTTGTGGTTCCCTTGTTTTTGGTGTTAGTTTTGGTTTATTTTTGGGTTTGGAGGAGGAAGCCTCATTTGTTTTTAAGGTGGAATTATTGTTTCTCAATTTTAGTTTCCCCTCATCAATGGCTCTATTCTCTAGTTTATGTGCCATGGTGAAAGCCTCATCAAAGGTCCTGAAGATATGAACCTGTAAAGTAGACGAAATATGTTTGGCACATTCCTGAGTGAACATATCAATCAACTTAGGTTGGGGTAGAGATAAAGAGATTTGGTTTATCAAACTTATGCAATAGGATAAAAAATTATCAATGGACTCATCATCAAATATCCAAATGGTGTAGAGATCAGTGATGGAAACCTTCTTAGAGATGTTTATGAAAAAGTGGTCTAAGCAAGTTTGACCTAGTTGGGCAAAAGAAAAGAGGGAGTGTTTTTTAATAGCATTGTACCAATATAGTGTTGGACCTAATAGAGACATGGGAAAGGTGAGAATAATGAGAGCATCATCATAATAAATCAATTAAAAATAATGTGTAAATGCTCTCAAATATTACTGAGGGTCTTCCTTACTCTAAAATTTTGAAAGTTCCCATTGAGAAGGATAAGGTTGAATGGGGATGGATGGATGAATTGGTTTTTTGAAAATATTATCTTATGATAAGAGGTTATGGAAACCAAAAATAGATGACTCCAAAGTATTTATTTTGTCCATCAACATCTTTACTAGATCAGTCTATGGTTATGCACCTCTAAAGTTGTAAGGTGCATTTTTTTGAGGTTGGGTATGTGCAACATATAGATGTTTGGAGGTTGAAAAGTTGCCACATATTGGTATGTGGAAATTTGTGGTTAGGATGATGCCACATATGGATACATGGAGATATGTGGTTGGGTGGAAGGTAGAGGTACATACCCTTATGGGTTAAGGACGTAGTTCAGGTTTGGTGTAATGGGCACTTGTTGAGGGATTAATTTAGGTTGGGTTAGAGGTATGGTTGGGTTGGTAGGTAGAGGATATGTGGTAACTTTGGTATTGATGGGTGGAAGGGTAGAATATATGGAAACCACTAAGATTTGGAATGGAGTGGTGGTTATTGGGTTAGAGATATCAAGAGGAAGGGTGCTAACCCTAGTAGATGGTACTCCAATGGTAAGTGGAGTATAGGTGGCCAAAGGTTGGTTTTTTACTATGTTGGAAGAGTTAATGGTTGGGGTGGAAGGTGGATAATTGTTGGGTGGTAATGGTGGTAATTGAGGTATCACCCATAATATGGGATGACATGCCATAAAGTGGATCCATAGGTGAAATTGAAGTAGGGGTATGATGAGACATGGTGCTAAATTAATGTTAAAGGGCCACAAGATTATTATCTAAAAATATGAAAAATTATTTATCCCCTTGGGAAAATTTAGAGGGAAATTAGGGTTTTTAGAAGGATGGGGAGAACTCTCTATATTTGAAATATATTCCATAGATGAAGAATAGGAGGATGGATGATTTGAAGGTGGATCCTGATTATCTTGGTTTCTTAGTTATTGTCTAATTAAAACCATGTAAATAAGGGAAAAAGGAAGATATAAGTAATCTCACAACTCAAACAAAGAGAAGACAATAAAAAGTCAAGGAAATGAAACACACACTAAAGCATGTTAAATCTTAGGTTTCTTTTTAGTCTCTCTTGTGGCTTATGCCTTAAGCTTTAAGAATTGTGTAACTTAACTTTGGTTTATAGAATGGGTACTAGATAAGAAGTCTATGGTTAGTTTTAGATAGTTTAGGATTTCAAAGGGATATGTGTTGGAAATCAGTATGTGGCTTGATAATGGGGCCTACCCCCTCACTTCACACACCACAATGATAAGGGTATCAGGTGCTTATCTAAGATATATTGATTATCAGAGATTATACTTAGCTAGAGAATTGAGTTGGTTCTCCCCTTACTGATGAAATCCAAGTATGATAGCTGAGGAAAGGTGATCACTAGGTGATGAAATCCTAGTCAGGCCTTATGCCAATGTTTTTATGCTTGATTAGGTGTAAGTGGTTTGGTCTTATGTGTGTGATAAAAATGAACTATGATTAATTAAGCTATGTGAGCCAAAATAAACAAGAAAAAAATGTATGCAGTTAATTTTAAGTAAAAAATGAAAATTTAATTTTGTTATATGAGCAAAAAATAATAAGAAGCACCTAGATGCAACTATAAACCCAATAAATGACTCAAGGGTCCCACTGGACATGCCATAATGTTTCAATAAAATTTTGCTTATTTTATTAGAAGAAAGAGAGAAGAAACTCAAAGAGGGTATGGTAAAAAAACTTGATATGTTGTGCATGTGTTGGTTCAGATGATTGTGACGACTCCTCTTTATCAGGGGAGGAATGACTTGTAGATAAGAAAACACTAAAGAAATTGTTGATTAGTTGAGTATTAGGGTGGATTGCCTAGTGTGAGATAGATCCAAGAAGCACAAGCTTCTGATGAGGATGTCAATCCATACTTTTAAACTATTAATTTATAAAAGTGAAAAATAAATTACTTGCATAAATAATATAATCTACTAAAATCAAATATAAGAAGTGCTTGAAAAGAGATGAATTTGACTAATTATAGAAATAAATGATCAGATATTAATGCTAAAAAAATTATATGTGGTTCAAAAAATAGTGTAATCCTTTATGATAAGGAAGAAATTTAGAAAGTGGGATTTGGTCAGGGTCTAATAAGTGAAATTAGATTGCTATTAGAAATTGACACATAGTGACCATCAGTTGTTGGGTAAGACCATCGACGATTAGGTGATTATCAGTGGTTAGATGACCATTGGTGGTCCTATGGGATGTGGTTTTGGAAAGGAGTTTGGTTGGGAAGGTGGGTTAGAGGAGAAATAAAGAAACTAATTACTGGCCTAGGTAAGGAATATATAATTATCTTTGTTATTACTAATCTGAAGAATGTTGAGGTGAGTGGATGAGAACTTGTTATATACCTTAGATTAATTTTGGTAGAGTGATGTTAGCTTAGTTATTGATTGACAAGAAACACTTTTGACCTCTTTTGTGGTCACTAGATCACTGGAAGCTTTCTTGGATTTTACAAAGAATGAAGGATACCTGAATAATAAGTTTCAATCTGTGGGACAAGAATCTAATGATTTATCCTCTCCTTTAACCTCCTCCTCTTTATATAGATGGAAGGGGTTGTAAAATAATAGGTTTAAATATAAGGTTTAACAAGCTATCTAATTTTAGCCTTAACATGAATTGATTATGCATATGGATCAAACAACTTAAAAAAATCAAGTTTTAGTTGAGTGGAAGTTAACCTTTGAGGTGGTTAAAGGTTAACCATTAGTGATTAAGGCTAACCATTGGTGGTTATGGGTTGACCATCGATGGTTGAGAGTACAAAGGTAAAATGACTAAACTTAGCCATTATGACTTAGGTTTGGTGGTTGAAAAATTTGTGAAATGCTCCCAAGGGGGTCCAGGGGTTATCTAAGGGTTGGTGCAACATATAGAACCATAGTGTACAAATTTATAGTGTTTACGACATCAATCTTTTATTTCATTTTTTTGTTCTCTTCTAATCTTGACTCAAAGTATTCCAATCTAAATAAGGTGTTTACCCATGGAGAAAATTATCCCAAACTCCTTTTCATACACTAATTTTATTCAACTAATCTCTCCAATATTCAAAGTTGTCACTTTTGAATATGGGAATATTCATATAAATTGAATTCACATAAGCCATGATACTCTTGATAATGGATCAAAACCCTTTTGAACCTTTATTGAAATTGTTTGTAATACAAACTTAAGGTTTTGATGTATGAATGGAGTGAAAATTAGTTTTTATTTAATCTAAAATTTAAGGTATATATCGACCAATATATCGTATAATTACTAACTATTAATCTATAAGTGTTGTAAGTGTGATTGTTGAGAAACATTGCATTGTATAACTTCAAATTAAAATAAATAAGCTTGTTAGTTTTAATTTTTAAATACATGTAATAAAATGAAATATTAACACATAAATTTTTCTCCCTCAAGAATAACTATTGGGACACACTTATTTCTACACAATTATTTATTAATAATTAATTCTAAAACAAGTCTATTACAATATAACTTACATGATAAATTATGTTTAGAAAAATATAAAGTGAAAAATAAATTAATAAATTTACATAACCAATAATTAAAATAAAATTATAATCTAATTGAAATGAAAATGGACTCAAGAAAACAATTTTGAATCAATGATAAGATAAGGTCAACTTGTAAGAAGCCTTTCATAGCAAGTAAGAAACTCATGTACACTAGACAAGCTAGGCACCCAAAATCCATATAAAATAAGAAAATTATTAAAATAAATTTAATTATAATTAAATCACCTATAAAAAGTTCACCCCACTTCTTTCGGATGAATGGATAAGTTTTTTTTCTCAATTAAGTACACATTCAATGAATTGCACTCTAACTAGTACTTCTAACTATTTTTTAGAAAGTTCCCAAAAGGTGTCCAAAATTGACCAAACAATTAATCTAGGACATAAATAAATTTCTAAATTAATAATATATAAAATAAATTAAATATATCATTAATAATCAAATATCCATATTGGTATCATATTCAATAATAATCACATGATGTCATGACCATGACACACACAATAAAGGCACATAAAGTAGCAATCAATAAACATGAAATATTAGAAAAGGAAAGAGCCAAAAAAAAGGGACAATCAAATGTCACACAAGGAAATAATCACATTTAATGGATAATCAAATGTCACATACAAAGGCTAGAGCCAACAATAATTAACGATCAAATGTCACACATTAAAAACACATGATGTACAAATAAAAAATCATAGGATGAGAAACTAAATCAATAAATGGGCTTAGAATAAGGCAAGGGCCAAATGGGAGAGGAATATAATTAAAATATAATGAATAAAAAATTCATATACTAGGAAAGATCCATAGAAATAAAGAGTTATAAAACAATACACAAAATACAATAAATGTTAGAAAAGGAGGTAAAGGCCCAAAGAAAGAGTAATATAATGATACACTCGATCAAGAAAAAAAATTACACTTATACAAGATCCACATAAAGCCTAATCCATGATTACCCTATATTAAATGAAATAGGAAAAAAATGAAGCATAAAATAAGTAAAACTATTCTACACCATTAATCCATATGAAAGTCACACCATAATAAAATAACATATCCATAAAAATTAACACTATAAATAATATAATAAAGAACAAGGAATGTGTAGGAAATCAAAATAGCTCAACATGATAAATGGAAATATCATAGAAATATATGAATTTTAATAATGTGACTTATGGAATGAGATTCCCTCGACATTAACATGGCCCCTAAGTATAATAATGTCCTAGATATTTACATTCATGTATCATTTACAAACCATATGTCTTCCACATCACTCATATATTTCATTAGATGCATGTGTGTATGAAAAATCATATGTAATCTAAAAACATGTGATAAGTAACAAAAATCAATGAAATAAGTAGTAAACATTTATTCTTAAATTTTGATTTTTTGTTTTTTTGAATATTTACACACATATATAATAAAGTAAAGCCAAGTGGAAAGGATTCTAAAATAGAAAAATGAAAGGGATCCAAAAAATACATAATACATATTAAGGAACAATAGGTAGAAAATAGAGTAGCATAGCATTGTGGAAGAAGTGAAAGCAAACAACATGCCCCACTGTACATGTGAATTATAACATCATAGTTTAAGAGGGTACATGGGTGTGGAGGGGGATGACGAGGAATAACTATATGTGCATATAATATATGAACATATGTGGTCATGTAAGCTCAATGTATGACATAATATGTACTAATAGTCAATAGTAGAAGAGAGCAAGTAATATGTCATAAATAATGTGTACCAAGATTAGCTTTTTATAAAGGATGCATCATCATAGAATAAATTTCATGAAAGTATACATCATGATTAGAATGCAAAAGGAAATAATCAAGTACAAAATAAGAGTGAAGCTAAGGGATGTAATAATAATTAATGAAAAATCATATGTACACATGTCAAAATAGAAGAAATAAGAAATGAATAAAAACATATAGAATCTATGTATAAAAAATTATGTTCTAGCTAATAAATGATCCCATATATGGGGTACACATGCAAGTTCTAGATCCCTTGACTACTATTTTTATATATCATATATTGAGACCTATTTGTACTAGTAGTTTGAACTTCTTATTCATCACTATAATACTAATTTTTAATATAATTATGATGATAGTCATGTACTTCATCTAATAATTTAAACATGTCATTCCCACCATATATCTTGTCTATATTAGGATATGTATACCCAACTGTACAATATTATGAAATTCGTTTATTATATGCATTTACCCTTCAATAAGTTCTTTTTTATTAGTATCGAACACCTATTTTTTGTTTATGTAAGATGCCTTTGCTTGAGTATTAGTAGAGGAAATAATTTTCACTTTTTCTTTTTAATTTATAGATATTCCATTTTTTTAGATATAAAAAGTATCTCCTAAAATTTTGAATGTGATGTACTCATTATTATTACACAATATTACACCCCATTGATGTGACCCATGATTTTCCTAATACAACACTATTTTAGACCAAAGTAGGATTCAATTTTTAATCATGTTGAAACAATATTTGGCACTGGGACATATATGTTATTTTCTCAATAATGAAATGGTAAAATTGCCTCCTCTATTTTTAGGGGAGTTTCCCTTTATTGAAAATAGGAAAAAAACTATTTACAATATTTAAAAATAGAATTTGATATTAAGGTTTATTAATATATACTTTTAAAGGAAAAATGAAAAATAAGGGAGATGAACAGTCAAACATGAAAAATAAAATGTACATATTATACCTTACATGAAAATAAAAATTCAAAATTATTTTGATAGTTTAATGATAAAACATGTATTGCTTGAGAATTGTGAGACACACATAAAACATAAGAATAATGCATATCAAAAAAGAGAAACTTTAAGACACAAAGTTATGGAGTTTCCTCTTTATTCCTCAATGTAATAATAAACCTAAAGTTTCCCTCTCATTTATTGTGAATAAAAAATCACCATGAACATCAAACACCCCTTGTACAATAGCCATTTATCCTATTTATAGCTTTAGGAGTGAATGGGTTCATCCTTTACATTCTCATATTTGACCTATTATAATTTTACATTTTTATCTCATTTTTGAAAAAAATTTAAAAATAAAATTTATAATTTTCAAATATTACAACAAGAAAATAAAATATAAAAAAATAGAATAGAAACACTTCCAAGGAGGATTTCCATAAGGAAGGATCTACACTTGATGGGGCTAAATTTTGTGAAAATGGATGACTTGTAGCCTTCATTTTATCTTGAGAAACCTTGAATATCCACAATTGAGTCACAAATTTAATAATAAAATTTATTGGGGAATGATCATGTAATTAAATTACATTTATGATCTATTTAATGCCATCATCTTGAAATTAGGAGTCTGTCATAATTATGCCAATTGTGAGTTTTTACTCCTCTAGTGAAGTAAAAATACTGGTAAGTTTATTCGTAGAAGATAAATTGAAAAATAACTCCTTGAATAGTTCTTATTTGATAAGATTTTTAACTGTTATTTTACTACTTTCACTCTGTGCTTCCCTAAACCATCTTCTTTAATTAAGTCACAAAGCAGGTTCTACACATTTGAACAGACATCAACAATCCTTTCATCTCAAATATTTGATTGATTATATAGCTCTTAATATTTTTGTTTAGCATATTAATCTTGTGTAGAATAATTTCAAGCCAATCATAGGAGAGATCATACATGGGCTCATAACCTATGTATTTGGACTTTATTTTGGCTTATGTGGTAGCAAAAAAAACTACTTTAGTAAGACTAAATATATTTCCACATGGTTATGGTAGTATAAAATGTCTATGTGATTATGAATTTCAAAGCCACAATGGTCATGAATTTTTTTATTTTACCTTAGATTTATACAATAGGAGGCTACAAGAGTTGGGTTGAACTCTGGTGTACCCAGGGTATGATAATCTTCTCTTGATGTTAAAATCACTTGAAATGAACTCCAAAACCCTTGAAAGTGGTACTATCATGAAGTGGTATGAGAAAAGAATATTTTAACTCTAATTAAGTGAATTTTAGATTTCTTAAATGAAAATGGTGGAAGCTTAGAGTTCTTGGGTTACATTAGCATAAGGACCAATATCCTTGTACCTCATAGGACTTTTATGACTGATTAGGTAAGGAAATAAAATTTATAGAGGATTAGGGGTTTATCAACATGATTGGGACACCAACACCTACTGCACACATGCAATGCATTCATATGGTTGTGTCAACTTGGCCTCACAAACATGCTAGACATGATGATACATATTAGTTATAATATAATATGGCTCTATGTCTATCACAACTATGAGATCAAGATGCTTGAGCCTTGTGGGTGTGACAGGTGAAAATTTCCACACATACACCATTCTAGTTATGCTTGCATTTTTGGAGTGTGCGGGATCCCAAATTTACACCAAGTAATCTGTGTCCTCTATTTGGGGTATTTTGTTGATTTGCCAAGTTTTGTGAGATCCTATGTTAGTGCAAAAAATTGTACTAGAGTAATTGGGCCCTTATCCATGAAAATGCCTAAGTCCAGCCTGGGTTGAGTATTAATGTTTAAATCATTATCCCCATTTCTCTCTCCATGTTTTCCTTTGGAAGGTCAAGTTCATCTTCATAATTTGCCTAGTCCTTTCTCATGTCTTTGCTTGATTACGGTGTTTTTTTTCCTTAGACTTTTAGGGCCTTTTTCATGAACACAATGCCTAATGAAAATATGTCTTTGAGGATTTTTGTCTTGGATAAAAAGCCTGAAAACTTATTCTTATTAGACATTTTGTCTACTACAAAGTTGTGAAATAATTTCATATCTTGTTGTTTTGGTCTTAAGTTATTTAAAGTAATTTATTTTGAACTTTTTATCCATGGAATTTTTTTTGAAGGCACTTACCCTTTAGTCATTTTGCTTATAGAAAAATCTTGAAGAAAGTAAGGGGTCATTTTGCCCTTGGAAAAGCTCTAAAGGATCATTTACTTTGGGCATTTTTTCTTTGAAAAATTCTTGAAGGGCAATTTTAGAAGGCAAAGGACACTTATAGAAATCTTGAAGGGCACTTTCTGAAGATGGAGGACACTTTCAATAGTTTTGAAGGAATTATAAGGTCATTTTTTTCAATCAAAGGTTTCACAGTAGGAAGATTCATTGTGAGAAGATAGAAATGTATGCAAGTCTCTTTGCATACATTGATTTGTTGCCTTATGCTCGAAGAATAAAAGTTTTGGGCCCCCGAATGAAATTTCCATGTTGCACCTTCAACGTTTTTTGGTGACTGAGGTGAGGAATTACCCGATGAGCTGAATGGAAGACACATCATTATCTCAAGGGATTCCAAATAATTCTTTTAGGTATTGAAAGGATCTTTCACCTTTCCCCATATTAAAAAATATGGCACAAAGATGAAAATTTAGATGAGAGTTCAAGCTAGCATCTAAGCTAGACACATGATGGTTGCTCAAGATTTTATGAGTTTTGGGCCCTTTTTGGAGATCACCTAACTTAGATTTGGGTGGGAAAGGTGTAAAAAATTCCTCGAAGTCCTAAACACCTATATTTTTAAAGAAAAGTATTGACACATGACAAGTCCTTGGGGATTTTCAAGTTCTGGGCCATTTTTGAAGATACCTGACTTACCTTTAGGTGGGTAAGGTGTAAAAGGTCCCTAAACACTCGAAAATACAAAAAAATAATTTTTTTTATTATATGGATCCATGTGTTACAAGGAGGATTACTGGACATAAAGCAAACATTTGCACTTTCTCCTTCCTCTTTCAAAATAAACTTAAATGATTAAAAGGGGTAGTTGATAATTAGATGTTATGTTTTAAAGCATTAATGGTAACCCTAATTTCAAAATGAAAATATTATAACTAAGGTAATTTCCTTCATTCATGTTTACCTTTTATATTTAGATATTCTACTTGTGTCTTCGAGCCATTTGTGTGCCTTAGCTACATGTAGTGTGAAAGAGTGAATGTGATAAATTATTTAAAGATTTTTAGTTTTAATTGCATGCAACCTCTATATTATCATTAAGTGCTCTTCTATATCCTTATATTGTGTTCTTTGAGGATATTTGTAGGTATTTTGAGGATGATCATAGTGAGGAATTTTTTTGAGTTCAAAGTATTAAACTAGAGAGCTAGGGAACAATGGCAACTACTTCATCATCTATCAAAAGGAACATCATTTTTGTTTTGGATGAAATCAAAGATACACATGTTCAAGGGTTAAAATTTGTAGCCTTATTTAATTTCTTATAGCAACCAAAACCTCTTCTAGTAGTTTTAAATCTTAGCATGAGTTATATCACCCCTGTGACAACTTTTCCCTTGGATTCCCCATACATATAATTAGTGATTACATGTGCTCAAGTATATCAGTCAAATACTAAGACTATCATTGATGATAGTTAATCAATTGTCTTCTCTTTCACTCTTATGGCCCTCAGTACCATAATTTGGATTCCTCCCCAACCTAAAAGTATCATGTGTTCCTTAGAGGAATGCCAAGAGTATTTAGACAAGAATGACAAAACAATATGGGACATTATCAATTCTTGATGGCTGGGTAAGAAAAGGCAAAAGGTCATGAAAATGTCTAAGATTCTAAAATTGGTAGAATTTAAGGAATCACCCCAATATGTGATTGACATGGAAACCAAAATTTATGGGATGCCCACCATAAAGAAATTTTATCCATAGATGTTTAATATCTTAATTTATGTGTTAGAGCAACAAAAGAAGCTAGACTAGGCCACCATATTAAGTGACAACTTACACAAGTAAATGATGCAAGTTTAGATGACAATCCACTCAAAAAAGGTATTCATAGGTACATTTTACATCTCCTTCTACCTAATGTATAACTTGATACATAATAGGACATTCTAGGGGCTCATCAAGAATCTCAATGGGATGAGAATATATGAGGTTTATACCAAAATAACTTTGGATGGCTTCAAGAATAATTTTTGTAGAGTTTATAATTATTTCGTTAATACTATAATGAGTGTCTTCTTTCCTTTGAGGATCCTCAACAGAATGTCTAAGGTGGTTAGAGACATAATTGATAAGTATGGTGCCTCATATATTCAATTTAGAACATTCACTTATATTAGAATAAGTGGCTACTCAAGGTCTCCACATAAGCTACCACGATACCTAGATGATAGACTAGTAGTGATGGAGTTGAGTCAATAGATTGTGCCCCCATATTAGATGATAGTGGTGAAGAAGATAAACAGTCCCTTCAAGTTTCCAGTTAAAATTGAACACTATTCATGTCCTTTCATTGACAAAGCTAAGGGGTTAGACTAAGAGCTGGGTTAGTATGTGATTGATAAGATGCCACCTAGGCTAAACTACGATATCAGATGGTGGGTGAACACAATGACCAATGCAATTCTACATCAATCATAATTTGAAGACATCTAGTTTAATTGCACTATCGAGGAAGACATCAAAAAGCTAGATTATATGAGGCTTATAGTGTAAGAAGTTATTACTTATAATATTGCTCCCATCCCCAAGGATATGGATGATGATAAAAAAACACTATCTATAGTGTATAATCAATACAATATTGAAGCTTAGGCCATCTCATAGGTGGACTTCACTTCTAAGGAAAATTATTCCATTCCATGGAGAGTCGTATCGATCATGAGAAGAACCTTTAGGTAGTTGAAGGAACATGGGGTTGATCTTAGAACTTATGATACCCCTACCCTCTGAGAGCTTAGACAAGTTTAGGAGTTAAAGGGTTTCCTCCTAGACTATAGTTGTGTTCCCTTAGGTCTACTACCAATGATGAGGGGCAAAGGGAAGAGTAAGGTTGGTGATGTTGACTTCACCAAGCCAATTGATGTGGAGTTCATATCCATATCATGGTCTAAGGTAGGATTGTCCTTCTCAAAGTTAACAAGTCTAGCTAAAAATTAGGATAATATTATTATTAGGGAGGTTATATTGGCTAGTGTCACCCTAATATCCATCACACCAGAAGGAGCCCCAATGATATCGACTATCCCATTAGCCATCTCAGTGGTCATTCTAATTATTATTTCATCTTATCCACCATAAAAACAACCAACTATTGTCCCTCCCCTAAATATTTATTTAAGGAAGAGAGGAGGTGAATAAGAGGTAGAGCAGCCCAACTAGAAAAGAGTCAAAAGGGTATCATATCCTCTAGTTGGGATTCCTAAGAAAAATAATGAGGTTGTGGTTAAGGACCTACCTTCTAAGGAACTCCCCATGAAAAGGAAAGAGGATTGATCCTCATATGCTTAAAGATTGAGAGATATGAGTGATGAATAAGACTCAAATGAAGATATGCCCATTGTAGAGGTCATGAAGAAGCAATCAACATTCACTCCTCTAAAAGTAAGAATTAGGCAAAGAACTCCAAGGAAAAGACCCCATACCCCAATAAAGGTCTTGATAGTTATCTTATTTGTAGAAGAGGGTCCTTTCAGAGTGAAATATAAAGGTAACGAGGAAGAAATTATGCTCTCAAGTGATCCTCTTTCCTTTAAATATGTTGTGTAGGTTAGGGTTGAGATGGCCACTCAAGTTTATGCCCCTCAAGAAAAGGAAATAGTCTCATAAAATATATAGACATTTGTTGAAAATGTCATCACCCAACCACTGGGCCAAGATGATCAAGGTGGAGTTGAATAAATGAATAAATTTTATGAAATAACTGAGGTGGAGCCAAAGCATGATATTCAAGTTAGCACTGATCCTAAACTGGTGTTTAAATAATAAGGACTACAAGTAGCTTCGAAAGTATCACAAGTTGTCCCTTCCCCTCTAGAGGTGTCAAGTTTAACACTAGAGGAGAAGGCAAGTTCATAAGAAGGTGGGGGAGCAAACCTTAAAATGGGTACCCCTAACCATACAAAGATAAATAAGGATTTGGACAAACTAAATAAAGGTGATAAGGATGGTACTTCAGGTAGTATTGTTGTAATTGAAGTACCTTGAAGTCTCCTTCTTTGCATCAAAGTTCATGATCCAATCCATAATAAAGGTCCAAAGGCCATGATTGGTGAAGAGTTACTTGAAGGAAATAGGGTAGTCACCATAGCCTCATCTATACCTAAGGTTCAAGTGAATAAAGAAGGTGAAGTAGTTGCAAAACCTTCTAGTCAGTTTATAGGACAAGGGAGATATATCAAGAAATTGTTAAAGGAGTCTCACTAATTTAGGCCATCTTTTGAAGTTTTGGAGTAGATAGAGCCAAAACTTGATGGGGGACCTAGATCAAACAAAGAAGGTGGAAAGGAGTTAGAGAGTGATGAATAAATAAAATAGTTTATGTTGAGTCCACATCCCATTCCTATTGCACTTCCTACATTAGGTACTCTGATGACACCACCTTACACTATCTTCAGGCCTGCATCAATGTCCACTACATCAAAGTGATTTAAAACTAGATCCCTTCTCTGGGTCAAAGAATAGATCAATAAAAAGAAGGACATCATGAGAAAGATTGGGGAGATTTATGTAGTGAATATCACTCAAGCATACAAGGCCAAACCCCCTAAGAAGGCCAAGATATATTCTAGAACCACATTCATTACTACAGTAGAAAGGAATGTAGAGATATCCATTCCCCCACAAGATACTTTAAATAAAGATGATCCCCTTGAGATTTATATTGTTTACAACTATAATGTAGGGGAGAAATCAAAAAATGAGATAAAGCACAGCTCACAAGTTTTGGTGAACATGGTAGCTCATTAAATGCATAAATACAAAGCCACCATGGAAGAGTTGAAGGTATAAAATTAGACTATGATCCACTACTTGCAAAATTTACAGAGTGAGCCCAAGGTAGTAACTCCAACTATCAATTTTGATCTAGAGCATCCTCTTTTCTCAATAGAGTCATTTGATTTTCTCCAAATTGATGGCTTGAAGTCTAGAGGAAGGGTGACATAAAAATGGCAAGAAGATTTGTGCACTAGGGCTGAATAAATAATCCACTCAACATTGAAGTTCTTGAACAATACAGTGGATAATAAGAAGGAGTATGATTCTCAAATGCTTATCTATGAAGTGGACATTAAAAAGTGGGAGGAAGTCTGGTAGAAAATAGATGAGGTCTTTAATATGGGAATAAATACTTTGATAGATAAGAAGATCATTACTCAAAATTATTATAAGAGGCCCAGAGAATATAAATTAGAAATCAAACATGGACTAACGATTCTTAAATATGGCATATTTGATTTGAAAGGAGAGGAGCAATTCCTCAAGATTGTAACAAAAGAGATAGATGCTTCACTCAGGAAGATGGTAAGCCTTGATGGTGTAAGTGATTTGGAGGAAGAAATAGTATGCACTACTCTAAAAAACCTCATAGATGCACCAAAAGAGTCCTTTGATGTCTATAAAATAAATTAATTAATATCACTTGAGAAATCTTGTGACCATCTTAAGGAGATAATTGGACAAAAGTAGACCATGCTTTAGAATATTTCCACCTAGCTTGAAGAATATTGAGTAAAATTCAACTATCAATCATGTCTAGGCTAAGAAAATCTCACCTCGATGCTAGAAGGATACATGAGATATAGGAACAAGTTGGTGAAAGATTCTATCATCCAAATCAACTCTAGAGCATAACTAGATATTTCAATTTTTTTGAGCTAGAACTACTTCTTTCTTCCTTTCCCTCCTTTCTTTTTTTTTTCTCATTTCCTATTAGGAAACCATTGTAATTTGCCCATTAGTGTCGTATCCCTTTTAGTTAGTTTCTATGTAATCATGAGGATAGGAAAGTGATGTTTTTGTCTATTATACAAGAGGACAAAGGTTTTGTTTTGTCCCTTGTGATATATTCCTCCTCATAGATAACTAGAAAATATTTTACTAAGGAGGAGGATCAATATTTCCATCATCACAGGTATGATGTTTGTTACAAGGTTTAACAGACTCCAAGCCTATGAAGGAATCTTCTAGCTAGAGCATCTTTAGGAATATGCTAGGCTTAACTCAATTGTATAAGTAAAGGGGCCTATCCATTTACAATGGTCTATTAAATTTTTGAGTCAAGAGATATAGCCTCAAAGAGTTCTCTCTATGTAATATTTTTTGTGCCAAATTGATTTCTTCTATAAAATCATTGGTAAGATTTGAGAGTATTTGATATGTCTCCCTTGTCACAAAATTATATTGGATAATGTTAGGCTATTGTGTTATTCAGAACACATTGTATTTAATTTATATTCAATTGATAAATGAAATCTATTCATGGTTTCTATTATCTTCATGCTGTTTAAGTACAATGCTCTATTTTACAAGCTTAGTAGACTAGTTATTTGGTGTATTCATCTTTATGGTAGTCATTTAGATATTATATCAAGGTTGTAAAATCCTTTTTGCTTTGAGATTTGGGAATAGGGTATTGATAACCTTTTTAAGGGTAGTCCTTGGCTCATAGATTCAGTTAGAAGAGGTTCTTAAAGGATAGAATTTGTGCATGATTTCAATTTCATTTCTTTCATATTTGTAATGCATTTGTTGGTAAAGATGATATAGCACTTTATATAATTTCTTAGTGCTCACTCATTAACCCTCCACTTGTTTTTTCTATTAATTGATAAATCTTGTCCTACCCTATCTTACCCTACATATATCATGTCCTTTGCATGCCTAAAGTGTTATTTACCTATAGATGCATAAAAATTATGTAATTAACATGTGTCTAAATTTTGTGCTTTAAGGCCCATCATTACAATCTCTTATTCAACCCCTCTTTTATTAAACATTATTTATAATTGAGGTTGCAGTCATCTTCATATCTATCTTTAGTAGCATGTGTTTGACTAAGAACATTTTATCATTCCATATGACAACCCTTCTCAAGTGGAGTGAATAGGTTTGGTTGTGTTCTGGTCATATTTATATTCCCATATGCTAATAATCTTCATGAAGATTGAATTGCATAATCTCTCCATGTGAGAGATCTATCCCATAGTTCCTCTCACATTGGTTCAGGCAAAGCTAGAAATATTAGGAAGCTAACCATGCCCTTTTTGCTACCTCCTAGTATTTTTATCTATTCAATCCTTTCTTGATGTTTAACCCCTCATACAATGACATTCTATCAAGTTTTCCATCTTTGCTTACCATTTCTTTCAAAGTGTGCAAGGCCAAGCAAAAGAGGTATACAAATGGGAACCAACATATTTATAGCACCATTTCTAAGGATAAAAAATTGAAGTCCTAGCCACTTGTGTTGTCAGCAGCTCTTGCAAAGGGTTGTGAGTATTTCACCTTGTTAAGTTCTTTATTATTACTAAATTGACTAAACTATCTTTCATACATCAACAACCCATCAGTTGTATGGTGTCTTGACTTTACTATGGATGTTCACCCCTATTCTATAAGAATATTTACAATGTTCTTGGAATTATCTTCATTACGTGAATTTTTTTCATTCTATTGAGTGATGTTAGTAGTTATATTTGTTTTGGTCTAGAAGTTTTTGCTTCTAGTGGTGAACCCATTACAATAAAAATTTAAAGATCAGTGCCTATTATATGTAATCTTCTCTATATTGAATATTTTTTATTTGGATTTGAAAATCTATAGGGTAATAGGTCTTCCTTTTAGAAAGATCCATCTAAGGGGCTTGTTCTTGAGTTAAAAGGTCCATCCAAAAGGAGATAAGTGTGGAAGCCTATTGTAGGCCAAAACACAAGCATTCAAGTAAGAATTGAATAGTTTTTTCACCATTATATTTACCCCCTCTTCTCAAATATCCCTTTATTTAAAGGATATCAAAGCACTTCAAAGGAATTTGAGCTCATTTCAAGTCAAGCTCCTTCTTGATGAAGAAGTCTTTCTCCTCTAGCAAGGCCATTAGGTAATTTTTCTATTTCTCCTCCTTCAAGTCCTCCTCATAGTATTCATTCACACATGGCCCATAGGTTATCTTCTTTTTCAGATTCAAAGATGGGAGACTGTGATATGAGGAGGTTTAATACAAAAAGTGAAAATGAAAAAGAGGATCCAGGTTTAGGTAATAGACGTAGACCATGTATGATCATAAGCTTTAGACCTATCAACTTTGATGGTATGCTTGGTTTCCATAATGAATTTCCCATTAAATTTAGAAATATATTGCCTAAATTTCAAGGGAACAATTTCATGTCTGGGAAATAACATTTAAAATCTTTCTTAAATGTTATTGAAGACTATGAAATTGATCTAGAAGATGTGTGCATTAAGATCTTTATGAACACACTAGAGGAAGAGGCCCAGGAGTGGTTTAAATCCCTCCCTAATGGATTTATAGACACATGGTAAGCCATGATTTATGCATATAATATGTAGTTTGGTGATAGTAATGATCCCTGATTCTTGCTTGCTAAATTTGAAAACCTTAATAAAAATCCTAATGAGCATGTTAAAGGTTTTAATACTAGAGTTAATAAGGTATTGAGAAGGCTACTAGAGGACATAAGACCTAGTGGTGCTAATTATTTGATTAAATACTATGATGTATTTGACAATAAGGTAGCCTATTATCTCAGAGATATAGCTCACACAAATCTGAGGATGGCTTTTAATTTTGCTATCCAAATAGAGAATAATATCAAAGCTATGGGTAAGCCTTTGAACAAGAGGTATGATGTCAAACTGATGAATCTTTAAAATCCTCAAGCCTCCCATAAGAATGTATATTTTGAGGAAACTATGAAAACTATGGATATTGATTTGAAATAAATATCTTCCAAGTTGGCCAGAGCAAAAAAAATTATCTCAGGGTTCTTCTAACCATGATGATAGGAGGGATCACAAGAGAGAGGAAATAAATCAACCTAGGGACTAGGGTCAAGGTCAACTATCTTTCAAAGGAAAGATTAATGAAAAAGGAAAAAGGCTTACAAGGGAATTAATCATGAGAGAAACCACAACCAGGGAAGTGGAAGGGAAGCACCATATCCTTTAGCTGCAAAGGTCAATATAGTCAACTATGATATTGACTAGTGTGATAAGTGATTCCTTCCTCATCCTCCATGTAATATAGATGATAATGATGGTCAATGTGCATTTTTTTAAATCTACATCTGATGAAGATGATATTTATACTATTAAATTTTAAGAGATGGAAAGTTACAACTTCATAAGGAGGTTGTGAGTGCTTCAACTATTCTGGATTGTAAAGGCACTCTAGCCTATGAATGTTTTAATTTCTAAATTTGTGAACTAGATGTGATGGTTGCCTCTCTATCTAAAAAGCTGATGAGAACTACTAATGCTTAAGAATTATAGAGATCATGTGAAAAGGTAAGGGTATCAACCCTAGACTTCATCTATGAGATAAATATGATGCATGAATATGAATTGCATGTTCATGATTTTGAGTTTTTGAGATAAATGATGAAATAGAAATATGGGGATTCACCTCCATTGATTAAGGAATAGAAATTGATGATCCATGTAGTGATTTCCCAAGAGAATAAGGAATATAATTTGAGAAGTAAAGATCAAAATGCTCCTCCAAATATTAAAAACTCTATTGACCCTAAAGCAGAGACAAAAGGAAAAGAGACCAAAGGCATAAGGAGGTCCCAAATTCCACCAAGCATGGTTTTTCACCTTATAATTCTAAGCCTAAAGGTACCCCAACCAAGAATAGAACTCCCTATAAGGATGAACCTAGGAATCCCCTCATGAAAATTAAAGTTAAAAATATTGGTTCTCCTACTTATCTCTCCCTAACTCTTGAGGGGTGTATCCTACATGAGAGTGTCGCTAGTCTCCCTTCCAACACTCCTTTACCCAAATATAGTATCTATGACATGGCCCATGTATTGAGTCAACTAAAGGTCATAATACCCTTTATAAATTTACTCAAAATTCTAGAGCATAGGATAAGAGCTTTTGAATATTTTAGATTCACTAAGAAAATTACTACCAATGAGATTATTGAAGCTGAGCCTTCTCCCACTTCCTTTGTGGAAAGTGAGAACACCTTAGAATTCTATAAACATCACCTAGAGTTGTATTTAGGAACAACATTGGTAGAGAGTCAGCTGGATGTCAACCCATTTCATATCACCCTAATGATTAATGGTTTAATTATCTATAACTACATGTTTGACTCCAATTCATCTTGTAACATTATACCACTGGCTATGCTAAATGAACTTTTTATACTAATAAATGCAACATATGGATGATGCCCTACCATGGATTCTAGAGAAGTACCTATTGTTGGTGTAGCTCACATAATACCCTAGTAAATTCTTGAGTATGGATGTTGTTATTATAGATTATCTACCAAAATGGGGTATTTTTTTGTCTAGAAAGTAGGCTACTAGTATTAGGGGTAGTGTTTCGATGGACTTATCCTATGTCACTACACCTGTGGATAGGAAGATTGTTTGCCTAAATTAGGAGCCATAAATGCTTCATATCCTAGATGATCCTAAATATCAGTTGAAAAAATTTTTATATGTGGATACAGACATTGAGAATTTTGTGAGGAGTGTTGAGTATGAGGAAATACCTCTTGAATTTGGTGTTATATATGAAGACTCCATTTGGACTATGCATTTTGATGGAGCATGTTTAAATATTGAAAATGGAGTAGGGGTTATCTTCTATGCCCCCAATGGCCAAGTTTATTGATAGTAATTCCAATTGTCCTTTGAGTACATGAATATTATTATAGAGTATGAAACACTCTTGATTGGCCTTCATATTGCCCACAAGTATGGACTCACAAAGTTACTAGTTAAGGGAAATTCATAATTAATGGTGAAGCAGGTTTGATCTATTTACACCATGAAATAGAAGAGACTGAAGTAGTACCATAATGTTGTATGATAATGATTGTAATGGTTTGATTATTTAAACATCATATATCATGCCCGAGATTTTAATCAAGTAGCAAATACACTTGCAAAGAAGGATATAGAATTTAAAGTTGAAAATAGAAATCCCTCATGTGAATATGAGGTGGAGGTGTTAGTAAGGCCTTATATCCTAAACAACATTGATCATTGGTAAGTCTTTAATGATGATGATCAAATAAAAAGGTTTCTATTTTGTATAAATGAGTTCAAAGGAACCATTACAGATCTAGACTCCATGGTATAGGTATGTGATGGAAAAGAAACCTTATTTGGAAAAGAAGTTATGTAGTTGAAGACTAATACTATCCTTAGAGTATTGGTTAGTATTGAATCATCCTTTAATGGATATGGTAGAATTAAATCTATAAATATTTCTATATCAAAGGATATAACTGAGATTAACGTTGAGACTAAGGACAATCCAAAGAAAATCTAGTTTGGTACTCACCTGAGCAAGAAAGAGAAGGAAGTATTTATCAAGATTTTAATTAAGTACTAGGACTATTTATCATGGTCATATTCAAATTTGAAGGCCTATATAGATGAATTATTATAGCATGTTATCCCCCTTAAGCTTGGCAAGAAACCATTCCACCAAAAATAGTGACCTATCAATCCTATCTTGGCCATTAAGATGCAAGAAAAACTAACAAAATTAAGCGATGGTGGGATCATTCAACCCATCAGGTATTCATCATGGGAGGCCAATATAGTCCCTATAAGGAAGAAAAATGTATACATTTGACTCTGTGTTGATTTATATAATTTGAACAAAGATTTATTGAAGGATAATTATCCATTGCCTAATATGGACATGCTTCAAGATGTTACTAGTTTCGAGTTGTCGACTCTAGATGGCTTTTTTGGTTAAAACCAAGTATTAGTGAAGGATTTTGAAAGGTTTAAGACTAATTTCACTACTTTATGGGGCACCTGTGTGTATGTCTAAATTCATTTTATCTTAATGAATATAGGTGCCAGTTTATAGAGAGCAATAGTCATAGCCTTTATTGGATTAATCAACTAGTTCATTATGGTATATCAAGATGATGTTACAGTATACTCCAAAAAAATGGATGACCACTTAGGGCACCTATAATAAATGCTTATCAGATGCAAGGAGTTTCAAATCTCCCACAATCATATGAAGTACCACTTTGGAGTACAGAAGGCAAAGCCACTTGGGCACATTGTGTCTAAACAAGGTGTGATGATAGACCCTAAAAGGGTAGAGGCCATTGACAAGGTACCCATCCCATAGGCCAAAAAAGGTATTCAATCTTTCTTTATCTAGATTAACTTTGTTAGAATGTTTATTTCCAATTTTGTAGAGATAATTTTGCACATTACTTCAATGTCAAAAAGGGATCAAACTATAAGGTGGGAGGAAAATTATACAAAATAATTATAGGAAATCAAGGTAGCTTTGAAAACTGCCCTAGTACTTGCTAGTCCTAACTACAAAAAATATTTATATATCTTTACATTTACATCTAAACATAGTATTGTTGTAGTGCTACTAAAAAAGAATGATGAAGGTCATGAGTAGCCAATTGCCTTTTTTAGCAAGGCATTGCATGGATTTGATTTGAAATATACCATATTGTAAAAACAAGCCTTTGATGTCTTAAAGGTTGTCAAAAATTTTATATCCTACATTCTGAGTTCAAGGATCATGGCCTATGTTCCTCACATTATGGTAAAAGACATGTTAACTCAAAATGAAACTATTGACAAAATATACCAATGGGTCAATAAACATCAAGAATATGATTTGGAAATACAAACTACTAAGTTGGTCAGAGGCATGGGTCTCACCAAGATGATGATTGAAGCCAAATTCCAAGTTGTAGAGGTAAATAATGTACAAGGGGTTATTGATAGACCTAAATCCAAGTATAACCAATCTATATGGTATAAAGATATAGTCTATTATTTGAAGATTCTGAGATGTCATCCCCACTTAGATTAAAATCAAAGGAGGACCTTGAATTTAGTATCCCATAATTATCTTATATTACAAGATGATCTAGCTTGGAAGAACCCAGATGGTGTCTTCCTGAACTACTTAGTAGAACATGAGATTCTCAAATTAGTTATAGAGTTTCATAGTGGTGTGTGTGGTGGTAACTTTTATCCAAAACTCACTGCACACAAGATTCTAAGGGTCAATTATTGGTGGCCCACTCTATTCAAAGATGTTGGTATTATGGTAAAGAGATGTAAAGAATTCCAATAATTCACTAAGAGAATGGAAGCATCCAGATCACTTCCCTTGTAGCCAATTTCTATTGAGGGACCTTTTAGGTAGTGGGGAGTGGACTTCATGGGTCAAATATCAGATGCTTCAAGTTATAGTCATAATTGGATCTTAGTGGCCATTATTTACTTCATGAAATGGGTTCAAACAATCCCTACCAAAAAATTAACCCACCAGATAGTCATTGATTTCCTTTTAAATAATGTGATTTGTCGATTTGGAGTGATAGTTAAAATTATCCATGACAATGCCATGTGATTTAGAGAAAAAAATTTAGTTACATTATGTGAATATTATGGGATTGATCTATCATATGCCTTCAATCACAATCTATAAGGAAATGGGCAAGCCAAGTCAGTAATAAGAATGTATTGAAGATTATTAGGACTCTGGATGCCAACAAAAGGAAATGGGGTGAGTAGTTGAAGTTTTTTGTTTGGGATGATAGGTTAACTGCTAAAAGGTCTATTGGAATAATCCTATTTGAGATTGTTTATGGAGCTCAAGCTATTTTACCCCTTAATTTACAATTACCTACTTACCATTTTATGTAGTTGATAGTTGAGGATGAAGAAGAAATAGACCACTATAAGGATATGATCAACTAGATTGTAGAGCTTGATGAATCTCATATACAAGCTCATGAAAGAAATTTAAAGTTCAAATAAAGGCTCAAAATTATCTTTGATAAAAAAGTCACCCCCAGAGCTTTTCAAATTGGCAATCTAGTCTTGCTTTGGGATAGCAGACATGAAGATAAGGGAAAACATGGTAAATTTGAATCCCTATGGATGGGTCCTTACACCATTGATTATAAAATAGGAAACCATAATTTTTATCTCAAAAATATTGATGGTGAAATATTAGAATTTCTAGTTAATAGTAGACACCTCAAGCACTTTTTGGATTAAGTCCATGCTAGCCTATGCAGATATGTACATGTTGTATAGTTCCTTTCTGTTTTATTTCCCTATTTAGGGTTGTGTTTGTATAGTTTGTGTTTTATCCTTTTCCTTCCTAGTTGTCTTTAAAGGCCTATAAATTTGTTCACCCATGGTGTGTTTTCCTTGCCTTTGTTATAAGTAATTTGACTCCATGGCTAAATGGATAGGCATCTAGTCTGATGTTTTATTTATACCCATTGGGGGTATATGTCTCAATGTTGGATCCCAAATATACACCAAGTAAGTTGTGCCCTTCTCTGTATAGGGTATTTTGTTAATTTTCCAAGTTTTTTGAGAGCCTATTTTAGTGCCTAAAATTGCACTAGACGAATTGGACCCTTATCCATGAAAATGCCTAAGTCCATCCTGGGTTGAGTATTAATGTTTAAATCATTAGCCTCATTTCTATCTCCATGTTTTCCTTTGAAAGGTCAAGTTCATGTTCATAATTTGCTTAGTCCTTTGTCATATCTTTACTTGATGAAGGGGTTTTTTCCCTTAGACTTTTTGACCCTTTTGCATGAACACAATGCTTGATAGAAATAGGTCTTCAAGATTTTTGTCTTGGAATAAAAGTTTGAAGACTTATTCTCATCAGACATTTTTTCCACTAAAAAATTTCTAAAATAAATCCATATCTTGTCATTTTGGTCTTAAGTGTTTTTAGGTCATTTATTTCAAAAAATTTATCCATGGAAAAAAGTTTGAAGGGCACTTATCCTTTAGACATTTTGTTTGCTAAAAATCTTTAAGGAGTTATGGGGTCATTTTGTCCTTGAAAAAGCTTTGAAGGATCATTTCCTTTAGGAAATTTTGCTTTGAAAATTCTTGAAGGGCACTTTTAGAAGGCAAAGGACACTTATACAACTTCTAAAGGGTACTTTCTGAAGATGGAGGACACTTTCAATAGTTCCAAAAGAATTTTTAGGTCATTTATTTTAGTCAAATGTTTCACAATGGGAAGATTTAATGTGAGAAGATAAATATGTATCAAAGTCTCTTTGCATACATTGATTTGTTGCCTTGTGCTCAAAGAAGAAAAGTTTCGGGGCCCCAAATGAAATTATCATGTTGTACCTTCAACTATTTTGGTGAATAAGTTGAGGATTTACTCAATGAGATGAATGAAAGACACATGGTTATTTTCAGGGAATCTAAAGACTTTTTTTAGGGATCATAAGGATCTTGCACCTTTCCTCATATCAATGATGGTACAAAGGTGAAAAGTTAGCTAAGAGTTCAAGCTTGCATCTAAGTTGGACACATGGTGGGTCCTCAAGGTTTTATGAATTACAAGCCCTTTTTAGATATTTATCCACTTATCTTCGAGTGGGAAAGGTGAAAAAAAGTCCTTGAAGACCTAAACACCTTGATTTGTAAATAAAAGTAATGACACATGGCAAGTCCTTAGGGATTTTCAAGATCTGGGCCCTTTTTTAAGATTACCTCACTTACCTTTGGGTGGGCGAGGTGAAAAAGGTCCTTGAAGGACCAAAAAGCATTAGAATATTTTTTTTCTCATATGGATCCACATGTTTCAAGGAGGATCACCCAACATAAATGAAACATTTATACTTTCTCCTTCTTTCAAAAGAAGCTTAAATGATTAAACGGGGTAGTTGATTAATTATCCATTATGTTTCAAATAATTAATGAAAACAATAATTTTAAAATTTAAAGGATTATAAATAAGTAAATTTCCTTCATTCACATTTAAATTTTGCATTCAGAGCTTCTACTTACATCTTTGAGCCATTTGTGTGCCCTAACTATGTGTAACATAAAAGAGTGATTACAACAAATTCTTCAAATATTTTTAGTTTCAATTACATGCATCCCTTTGGATTATTAGTAAGTGATAGTGTAACTCATTATATTGTTTTTTTCTAGAATCTTTGTAGTTATTTCAAGGGTGATCATAATGAGTAATTTGTTCAAGTTCAAAGTATTACACTAGAGAGCTAGGGAACAATGGAGACTACTTCAACATCTGTCAAGGTCAACATCATTTTTATTTTGGATGAAATCAAAGATAAAAATGTTCAAGGATTAAAATTTTTATCCTTATTTAATTTATTTTATAATCCAAACATTTTTCTAGTAGTTTCAAATCTTGGCATGAGTTATATTGTCCCTACGACAACTTTCCCTTTGGCTGCCCCATACATAGAATTAGTGATTTCATGTGCTCAAGTATATCAGCTAGATACTAGGACTATCATCAATGGTATCCAATTAGTTATCTAATATTTAACTCCTATGGCCCTCAACACCATTATTTGGATTCCTCTCCATCCTGAAAGTATCATGCTCTCCCTAGAGGAATGCCAAGAGTATGCTAACAAGAATGATAAAATGGTATGGGACATTGTCAACTCTTGCTAATTGGTTATGATAAGGCAAAAGGTTATGAGAATGTGTAATTGTCTGATACTAGTATAATTTAATGAATTTAATTGTATATGATCTCCATTTATCTAAAATTTATGGGATGCCCATCATAGATAAATTTGAGCCTTGGATGTTCATTATCTTAATTTGTGTTTGGAGCAATAGAAGAAGCTAAACTAGGCCCCATTTTAAGTGACAACCTACATAGGTAGATAATGCAAAGTTAGGTGAAAATTTAATCAAATGAGGTATTCGAGGTACCTTTTACATAGCCTCCTACCTGATATATATCTTGGTTCATAATAGGACATTCCAGGGGCTCAATAGGAATCCCAATGGGATTAGAATATATGAGGTTTACCCCAAAATAAATATGGATGGCTTCAATAATTATTTTTTAATACTATGATGAGTGTCTTATTTCCTCCGAGGAGCCTCAATAGAATGTCTAAGGTGGCCAGAGTCACAAATGATAAGTATGGCACCTCATATATTCAATTCAAAACATTCACTTATATCAGAATAAGTGGACACTCAAGGTCTTAACATAAGCTACCAAGATACCTAGATGATAGACTAGAAGTGATGGAGTTGAGCTAGAAGATGGTGCCCCCCCATGAGATGATAGTGGCAAAGAAGATAAAAAATCCCTTCAATTTTCTAGTTGAAATTAGACACTATTCATGTCCTTCGATTACTAAAGCAAGGGAATTAGAGCAAGAGATGGGCCAGTTTGTGATTGCAAGATGCCACCTAGATTAAACTATGATATTAGATGGTGGGTGAATATAATGACCAATGTAATTCTACATAAATCACATTTTGAATACATTTGGGTTGATTGCACTATTGAGGAAGATGTTAGAAAGGTAGATTATATGAGGCTAACAGTGTAAGAAGTTATCATTTAAATATTTCTCCCATCCCCAAGGACATGGAGGATGATAATAAGATAATGTCTATAGTGTATAATTAGTCCAACATTGAATCTCAAGCTATCTCATAGGTGGACTTCATTACTAATGAAAATTATTCCATTCCATGGAGATCCATATTGATCATGAGAAGAACCTTCATGTGGTTGAAGGAACATGGGGTTGATCTTAACACTTATAATACCCCTACCCTATAAGAGATCATATAGGTTTAGGAGTTAAAGGGTTTCCTCCCATATTACAGTGGTGATCCCTTAGCTCCACCACTAATGATGAGGGGAAAAGGGAAGAGCAAGGTTGGTGATGTTGAATTCACCAAGCCAATTAATGTGTAGTCTATATCCACATCACAGTCTAAGGTGGGATTGTCCTTCTCAAAGTTAACAAGTATATCTGAAAATTGGGATAAGATTGATACTAAATAGGTTACATTAGCTAGTTCCACCCCAATATCCATGATATTAGAGGGAGCCCTAATGATACCAGCCATCCCAACAACCATCCTAATGGTCAATCCAACTGCTATTCCACCTACTTCACCAGCATAAGATCCAACCATTGTCTATCCCACAAATATTTATTTAAAGAAGAGAGGAGGTGAAGAAGAGAGATCATCCCAAGAAAAGAAGAGTCAAAAGGGATCTACAACCTCCAGTTGGGATTCTTAAGAAAAGGAAGGAGGTTGTTTTCAAGGACCTACCTTCTAAGGAACTCCCCATGAAAAAGAAAGAGGATAAATTCTCATATGATAAGATATTGAGAGATATTATTGATGAAGAAGACTAGGATGAAGATAGGCCCATTGTAGAGGTGATAAAGAAGAAATGAGTAATTACTCCTCCATAAACAATAACTAGTCAAATAACTCTGAGGGAAAGACCCTAGACCCCAATAAAGGTCCTAATGGTTAGCTTATTTTTAGAAGAGTGTCCTTTAAGAGTGAAAGGTAAAGGTAATGAGGATGAAATTATTCCCTCAAGTGATCCTATTTCATTTAAATATGTTTTGTAGTTTGGGGTTGAAATAACCATTCAAGTTCAGGCCCCTCAAGAAAAGGAAATGATCTCATTAGATACAGATACATTTGTTGAAAATTTCATCACCCAACCACCATGCCAAGGTGATCAAGGTGAAATTGAAGAAATGAATATATATGATAAAAGAATTGAGGTGGAGCCAAAGCAAGATATTCTAGTCACCATTGATCCTAAAGTGGTGGTTGAATAGGAAGGACTACAAGTATCTCTAGAAGTATCACAAGTTGTCCCTTCCCCTCCAAAGTTATCAAGTTTAGCACCAGAGGAAAAGACAAGTATAGAATAAGGTGGGGGAACAAACCTAAAAATAGGTACCCCTACTCATACAAAGATAAATAAGTTTTTAGACCAACTAAATGAAGGTGTTAAGGAAGGTACTTTAGGTAGTATTTCTATAATTGAAGTACCTCAAAGTCTTCTTCCTCACATCAAAGTCTATGATCCAATCTATAATAAATTTCTAGAGGCCATGATTGGTGAAGAGTTACCTGAATGAAGAAAGGAAGTCACGATATCCTCATCTATACCTAAGGTTTAGGTAAATAAAGTAGGTGAAGTGATTTCAAAACATTCAAATCATTTTGTAGGATAAGGGAGCTCCATCAAGAAATTATTGAAGTAGTCTTACCAATTTAGGCCAAATTTTGAATTTTTGGAGCAGATAGAGCCAAACCTTGAAGGGGGACCTAGAGAAAACAAAGAAGGTGGAAACGAGTTATAAAGCGATGAATAAATCAAATAATTTATGTTGAGTCAATAACCCATTTCTATGGCACTTCCTACATTAAGTACTCTGATGAAACTAACTTACACTATCTCAAGGCCTGCATCAACATCCACTACATCAATAGGATTTTAGACTAGACCCCTTCTCTAGGTCAAAGAATAGGTCAAGGAAAATATGGACATCATGAGTAATATTGGGGAGATTTATGTAGTGAAGATCACTCAATAATACAAGGTCAAACCCCCAAAGAAGGCCAAGACACATTCCAGACTACATTCTCTGTTATAGGAGAAAGGAATGTAGAGATAGTCATTCCCCCACACGATGCTTTGAAGAAATATCCTACCCTTGAGAGTTATATTATTTATAGATAATTTTAGGGGAGCCATCAAGGAATGAGCTAAATCATAGATCACATGTTTTGGCAAACATGGTGGCTCATAGAATGGATAGATACAAATCCATCATGGAAGTGTTGAAGGCACAAAATTAGGCTATGATCTAGTACTTACAAAAGATACTAAGTGATCCCAAGGAAGTAATTATAACTAATAGTATTTCTCTTGAGCATCCTCTCTTCTCAATAGAGTCATTTGATTTTGGTTGAATTGATGACTTGAAGTCCAGATGAAGGGTAATAGAAAAATGGCAAGAAGATTTGTGCACCAAGGCCAAAGAAAGAATCCACTTAGCATTAAAGTGTTTGAATAACATAGTGGATAATAAGAGGGAGTGTGATGCTCAAATGATTATCCATAAAGTATACATTAAGAATTTAGAGGAAGTCTAGTGGAAAATGGATGAGTTCTAAAAGATGGGCACATATACTCTGATAGCTGAGAAGATCATTAATCCAAATGATCACAAGAGGCCCATAGAATTTGAATTAGAAATCAAGCATCAACTAGTGATGCTCAAATATGGCATATTTGATTTAAAAGGAGAGGAGAAATCCTTCAAGACTACAATAAAAGAGATAGATTCTACACTCAAGAAGATGGTAAGCCTTGATGGTGCAAGTCATTTAGAGGAAGAGACAATATGCACTACTCTGAAAAACCTCATTGATGCATCATAAGAGTCCTTTGACGTCGATAAAATAAAGCAATTGGTATCACTTGAGAAATCTTGTGACCATCTTAAGTATCTCATTAGATGAAAGTAGACCATGCTTCATAATATTACCACCTTTATTGAAGAATACCAAGTAAAATTAAACTATCAAGTAGGCTCAGACTAAGAAAATCTCACCCTAATGCTGGAAGGATACATGAGGTATATGAATAAGTTGGTAAAATATTCTATCATCTAGATCGACTCTAGAACATAACTGGATATTTTTATTTTTTTGAGTTAGCACCACTTCTTTCTTCCTTTCCTTCTTCTCTTATTTCTTCTCATTTCCCACTAGGAAACCATTGTAATTGGCCCATTATTGTTACATCCCTTTTGGTAAGTTTTTGTGTAATCATTAGATAGGAAAGGAACATTTTTGTTTATTGTGAAAGAGGACAAAGTTTTTGTTTTATACCTTGTGAGATGTTCTTCCATCTAGATAACAAAAAAATATTCTACTGATGTGGAGGATCAATATTGCCATCATCATGTGATCAAGAGTATACCTGAGGAATCATGTTTGTTACAAGGTTTAAAAATCTCTCGGCCCATGAAGGAATCTTCTAACTAGAGCATATTTAGGAATATGCTAATCTTAACTCAATTATATAATTAAAGGGGGTCTATCCCTTTACAATGGTTGGTTAAATTTTTAAGTCATGAGATATAGCCATGAATAGTTCTCTTTGTGTGATATTTATGGTGCTAATTTGATTTATATTGTAAAATCATTGGCAAGATTTGAGAGCATTTGATATGTCTTCCTTGTCACAAAATTTTATTACATAGTGTTAAGATATTTTGTTATTCAAAACACATTATATTCAGTTTATATTAAATTGATAAATGAAATCTATTCATGGTTTCTATTCTCTTCTTGGTGTTAAATTATAGTGCTCTATTTTGCATGCTCGGTAGATTGGTTATCTAGTGTTTTCATCTTTATGGTTGTCATTTAGAGATTATATCTAGGTTATAAAATCCTTTCTACTTTGATATTTGGGATTAGGGTATTGATATCCTTTTTAAGGGTAGTCCTAGGCTCACATATTCAATTGGAAGGGGTTCTTGAAGGATAACATTTATGCATGATTTAAATTTCATTTATTTCATATCTATAATGCATTTATTGGTAAAGATGATATAACACTTTATTTAATTTCTTAGTGCTCACTCATTAACCCTCCACTTTATTTTCTATTAATTGATAAATCTTATCCTACCCCGTATTACCCTACATATAACATGCGCTTTGCATACCTAAAGTGTTATTTACCTATAGATGCATAAACATTGTGTAATTAACATGTGTTTATGTTTTGTGATTTAAAGACCAGTATTGTAATCTCTTACTCAACCCCTCTTTTATTGAACATTATTTAGAATTAAGGTTGTAGTCATATTCATATATATCTTTAGTAGCTTGTGCCTGACTGAGAACATTTACTCATTTTATGTGACAACCCTTCCTAGGTGGAGTGAATAGGTTTGGTTGTGTTCTGATCAAATTTGTATTCCCTTGTTTTAATAATCCCCATGGAGATTGAATTGCATAATCTCTCTGCATGAGTGAGCTACCCCATAGGTTCTCTCACCTTGGTTCAAGAAAATCCAAAAGCAACTGGAAGCTAACCATACCCTTTCTAGGTGCCTCTTAATCATTTTATCCATTTAGTCTTTTCATGATGTTTTACCCCTCCCTAACTACAATGACATTCTAGCATGTTTTCCATCTTTATTTTCCATTTATTTCAAAGTGTGCAAGGCTAAGTAAAAGAGGTGTATAATTGGGAACCAATAGAGTTCTTGTAAAGTTGGGATTTCTTAACCTTTTGGGTACACATGGTGATAAAAACATGTTTATTAATTTTTTTTGGCCAAAAAGGACTAAGTCGAAACATATTTTCTTGTAAAATCTTGGAATATAAAATAAATGCTTCATGTTGTTACCAGAATTGAATATGTATTACTAAGTAAAATTTTGGAAATAATGAGTTCCAAATTAATTGAAAGTGGTACTATTGTTAATTGATTGGAGAGATGAATATTTTAAATCTACTTTGGTGAATTTTATCTTCCTCATTTTAAAATCATGGAAGGGTGGAGTTATTTGGCCACAATGTCATAAGGACTGATATCATTGTATCTTAGAGGTTCTTTGCAATGAAAAGGGTAGGAAAATTCAAATTTATAAAGGATTTGGGTTTAATAAACATGCATAGGCCAATAACACCCACCCCACATGTGATGCATTCTTATGGTTGGGTCAGCCTGGACCCATAAACATAATAATTATGATTTTATATGTTAGATCAAATGTATTGTTGCTTCACATCCATCATGCCCACGAAGTTGGGACACCCAAGCCTCTTGGGCATTCCAAGCATGAATTTTTAGACATACACCACTTTAGACAAACTTTCACATTTGGCATGTCTATAAATTTAGGATTTATTAACCTTTTGGGCATACATGGTGTTTAAATAACATTTATTAATTATTATTTATATGCAAAAATGACTAAGCACAAATATATTTTCTTTGAAAAACTTAGAGTAAAAAACAAATGCTTTATGTTTTTATCAAAATTGAGAATTTTTTACTAAGTAAAATTTTGGAAATAATATCTAAATTTAGATGGGGACATATAATTATAAGATTACATAGGGTGAAATCATAATATCATGGTTTCAATAATAATTCCTTATCCATTGGGCTACATAGTCAGCCTAAATTGACTTGACCAGGGAAGTGAACCAAAAACTTAGTAGAAACAAAAAAATGCGCAATGAATAAATGGAAAACAAAAATAGAGAATGAAATCACACAATATAAATGGAAATGCATAACTAGGAAGAAAAACACATAATAGGGAAAAACACCAAAATATTAAATCACCTTCAGGCTTGGTAGGGGAAAACCCAACTTCATTATTTTTAATGTTTCAAATACTACCCACTATAGGCAAATGAGAGGTGAGTTCCATCATGATAGGCTGAATAATGTGTGTTTTCACAAAAAAAATTATGAATTCTAAATAGTCCCAGCCATAAGGAGTTAAAATTTACATGACATCCCCTTGGCTCTCTTCTCTTATCCCATAAAAGGACCAGATCTCCAATCTAAAACTATCTCAACCTTGTCTTGAAAAAAATAGTTCTTTCACCTTATTTTGATGAGTCATGATCCTATCAACCAAAATCACTATTTCATCTTCCAAACTTTTTAGGTACATGATTCTCTTCTCATGTGAGTTCTTAAATTGATCATCCTCCAAAACATGAGTTATTCAAAGAGTTGTGAACTTAAAGGAAATGGGGCTCACTGTATCTATTCCATATAATAATTGAAAAGGATAAACCACAATTTATATTTTAAGAGTTACAATATCCATTCATAAAGTGTTTATGAGAAATATAAAACCATAAATTAAAATTGAAGTGGAAACACTTACCTACAAGTTGACAAAGTTACCTAAAGGGTAGGTATTTGATTCATTGATACTACTACTTTCACTAATTATCAATCCAATGCATGCATTTGACAAGGTGTCAACACTATATATTTGACATTAGTCTCTTTTGAGGGTTTAAGTGATTAAAATTTTCATATAGGGAAACACACTTGCTTATAACAAAGTGACAAACTTGTAGGAATGAATTAACTCATTTACATGGAAAGTAAATAACATGAAGGAAATCTAGGATAGTTTAGAAGATTCCTAAAACTATATTGTATTGAAAAAATTATAATTACTTATGTATGGAATCAAAAATAACATTAAATGTCATATGATATAATCACATAATTAATAATGCATACACATAATGTAAAAAATAATATAAACTAACATATGAGATATTTACCTCAATTCCTTTTGAGTGGGCCATGCCTTGGTTGGCATTGTGTTATAATCCCTTCTTATTATATTATAGTTGATTTATGTCAAACCATTTACATTGCATTAAAAAACATTTATAAATGACAATATTGATACAACAAAATTGCAGAGTTACCAAAATAGGATTCATAAACTTATATTTAATCTCTCTTATGATTTATTACTTGCCAACCCATGCCCTATTTCCTATTATTTAATTAGAGAGGGTGGGTTATTATTTATATACTTATGTTGTAATATAAATTATGATTTTCCTTATGGATTTTAGCATGAATTAGGAAAACAACCTGCACATTATTGTAATAAATACAAAACTAACAATAAGAAAACAATAGAAAATAAGACAAGAGGAAAATAATTTGTTCCATCATTATAATTGTCTTAGAAGTAGACCCAATCAATAAATAATGATGACAAAGTGTTCTAACATCTACTTAGAATTTTCATTCATTATATGAACTACCATACTCCTTAGATCATGGATGAAATCCACTTCAAACCATCAGCTAGCTGTCAAAGTTATGACATGATATTTAACAACAAGAATTATGGTTAACTTCTAGTTTCTATGGGTGACTCAACTTTTATAACCATTGTTACATGTTATCTTACCCAATTTCTACATGTTATCTTATCCAGTTACTATGGTTAAGTCTTTGAGTTATCCAGCCATGTTTTCTAGTTGTTATGGGTACATACTCTACTTCATAGTTTATCCTTAATATTTGCATGTACTAGATTAGTAATAAATCAAAAATAGGAATAAAAGTAAATGATTCTAATTTATTCTTAATTAATTAGTTTTAACATTAAAAATGTCATAAATACATACAATATGTTCTTTTAGTACTATATAATAGAAAGGGTTATAAAAGATAACTTTGATATGCTTAAGGACTAATTTAAAGGGATCAACATAGGGGTTTTATAAGTTCATTTATCGTTAATGTATTGTTTTATCACACTCCCCAAATTGAATGGTTTTTTATCCTTGGGAAACTTAAATTTAATTAAATGTCATAATGTATTTGGAACATATCTCATGAAACTCAAATGGTTCAAATGAACCCTATTTTTTGCCTCAAGTAGAATCCCTTATTATTCTAAGAAAAAATCATCCCCTAGTTTTTATAGATTCATGTAACTATTCCTTCCCTATATAGTCAGGGATGTGAAACCATAATGGATGAGAATGTAATGTTATAACTATCCAATGAGACTTATATCTCCTTTATGCATCAATATATTTATGTACTCTTCAGAGTGATGCTTTGATGTTATTCCTAGAGAAAATTTGTTTTCTTCATTAATCAGCAGTGAGTTCATCTCAGCTTCTTAAGAAATAATTAAGAGTTGTTCTAATAGTTTTATCTAAATGTTTCAGATACTAATTTTGGTCTTTCATTTTATTTCTCACAAAACATGTGTCCACATCTAATTTTTACATTAGGGTGATCCAATATTTTTTTCTATCTTAGATGGTCTAGTGGCTTTTCCCCTTATCATTAGTTTAGAATTTTTATCATTTTCATGATATTTAGATATATCCTTACCTCTCTTTTATAAATTCAAAATATATGAATAAAATTATCTAATAATTAGACTCCCCAAATATAAAGTTTAGTTCCATACTAAATAAAAAGTGACATCATAATAATGAAGATATAATTCACAAAGTAGGTTTTATAATTCTGGGGTGATTTTATCATAAACATTGAATAATGAGTGAGGTTCACTTACTAATTTAGGTATATTAAAATAGATATTTATTAATTGGAATTTAAGCCACTTCTCTTTGAGGTATATAGCACAAACCCTTGTAGGTGGTCTGTAATTGCTTATTGGGACAATTAGTTGCTTCAATTTTTTGATTTTATCTTTTAACTAAACAATTTATTTTTTCTTTGTCTGGTATTATTTCTTCTACCTCCTGAGTATTTCCCTCATTTTCTTTGTTTCTTATATAAAATGGCTATACTTTATGTACCATTAAATATGTACAAATTAGATCTTAACATCTTTATTTACAAATAGTTCATCCTGACTATCCATCCATTTGGGTGGAAAAAGTTTCAAAGGTTCCCTCAATGGTTTCCATGGATAAAACCAAGCTATTTTATAACTCTCCCATGGCCCAAGTGAAAATATAAGATTGTATTTTTTAATTTAAGAGTCAAAGGTTACAAAAACAATGTAAGAAGACAGTAAATAAAGTTTATTTATAACTAAAATATCCTATCATTCTACTATAGGGAGTTGGTTTGCTATATGATATGTTATTGCTATAGGTGGTGCCATTGCTATAGATGGTGGTATGGGAAATTGAATGTTTTTAGCTTCTACATATGCCACCCTTGCCAATCATCCAACCCATTTTTCTCATTCTCTAGTGACCTAAATAATTGAATCTCTCTTAGGGTGGATAACAACTACTAATTTTATTCTTTATTTTATAAAAAAGGGTCTCATTTTTCTTTTCTACCTCTTATTTTTCAATGGTTGATCTTATGAATCCATTCTTTTGTATTCCTCTCCTTTTGATGCTTCCTCAAGTGTAGGAACTGAGTGTTCCATTTATTCAAACTCTCTAAACCCTAAGTTGAATGAGGTAGAATTTTATTCTCCATTATTTCTAGTGGTTTGGGTGTATTCATATATAGTTTTCTCCACCTCTTCAAATGATCCTCCACTCTTAATGTTGACAACTTTAGTAGTCATAGGGATTCAGTGATTTTATACCCTAAATTTGATTCTTTAAGATTTTCTCTTTGGGAACACTTAGTGTGGGAACTCTCTATATTATTCATGTTCTTAAAGATGAAGGCATATCTTATTCCCTTTCTTATGAAACTAGGTCCACAACTTTGTCTTATGAGTAGGAAGAGGAAGGGGTTAATCTTAGCCTTATTGATCTTCTCCTAGGTTACTCTGATGCCAAAGTATATTATTTTCTTCTAATGGTAGTTGTATTTATAAGAAATATTCCCATGATAGATTAGGCATATGATCCTTAAGAACTTATGAACTATAATTTGGATTAATAAAATGCCCTTATCTTTCCCTTTTGGTATTCTTCTACCATTCTTCTTGATATATTTAGTAGGAAGTTTGGGACATTGACCTACCTATTATGTTTAAAATGGTTGAGGAGTTTGAAATGGAATATATATAGAATAGATAGTTTCCCCTCATAGACAAGGCATTTTATGATAAATAAAATAAAATTTAATGATAATAAAGGTAGTGAAGATTAAAGTGTGCACTAGTTAGAAGACTATAGCTATTTGATTTCTATACTAAATGTGTATCTTACTGCTGCAACATTTGGTTTTCATTACCATAATTACCCTTTCCTTAGAAGGCTAGTCACCTTTATTAGTATATCTTAGTAATCAAAAAACTTAACTATTTAATGGAAGTTATATCATCCATAAATATTTCTATAAACTCTTTGGCTACTTGCTCATCATATCCCCCTAGTTTATAAAAATAGCTCAACCCTCACATGTTTTTAAAAATGCCATCTAGATATTTTATTATTGTTAGCATTTTTAGGTATACAAACTTCCTTAGAAGCATGTATTCACCCATATCATATCACTGTTGTTTATTTAAGAAAATAAATGATTTACATGTTATGAAACATAAGGAGAAATTTATAGTTTGGAAATGCTTGATTTATTTTGAGTTGCCAATGTGATGTTCATAGATATTTATTTATCCACAATTGAATTTTTTCCTTAGATTTTTTCCTTGCATGCTGTAATAATTATAAAATACATCTCTCCCATAAAATTTATTCTTTTATTTCCCATTACATCATGAAAATTCAATTCTCCCCCAATTATCACATCACTCATCTTAGAGTGTCTTTTTATAATGGATAGTAGATGTGGATAAATGTGAAACATAAATAAGAATGATTGGGTGTGTGTCAAAGTGCATAGATTGATGTGACTTTATGTAAAAAAGGCAAGGATTTTTCATGGGCAAGGCAAGCAACTTTGGAAATAATACTTAATAAACATGATGACATAGCTTTAAATATTAGTATGATAAAAACATGTTTACTCTATACAAAGATGACATCATTAACTATTACCATATTGTTTACTAATGAATTTGGTTTTGTATAGTCTATTTTCCTAGTTCTATTTTTGATTTTCTCTTTAAAACATTTGGGTAAAGGTGGAGGATTGATGTGATACTTTAAGAAGACCTATTTTTTTAAATCATCTTTTGTAACATCAAGAAATGAGGATGATAATTTTAGTAGGTTATTGTGTTAGAATTTTCATGGGAATGTTCAATGAAATTAATTCTTACTTGTAGCAACAAATTTTAATCCTCATTTACAATGTCTTACAACTTCATGTAGTAGGTGGCTAGAAAGCATGCATGATAAAGAGGAAATAAGAACTTGTTGATGTGTAATATAGACGAGCTTTTATGAAGGAAAAATAATCTTAATTATTATCTCAATGAGTGTTGATGCTTCTACTTGGCATTATGAAAGACATAGGTAGAGATATTCTAGTGATTTGATAGGGGCTAAGTACTTTTGGTGATTTTACTTTAGTGAATATAGTGGGATACTTTTATTTATGGTAAGTTAGGAAGTGGTATGTTTTTACCAAGAGGAGACATTGGGAGTCCATAAGTTGTTGTAGTTGAGACCTACAAATTTTTTTGGGAGACCTACAAAACTTTTCAAATTACTTGTATCAACTATATGTTTGTAGTAGGATAATCCTCAACCAATAGAATCTATATGCAACCTGTATAAATTATATCCATGTTTCTTGTAACATTAGCCTATAACATGTAGAAATCATGGAAACATCTAGCATTTTCCTATAACTTATATTAATTTTTACCTTTCCTATAGTAGTTATTATACAACCCATAGAAACTAGTATACATCCTTTAACTGCTTGTAGATTACATGTGAAATCACTATAAAATCCTTAGATATTTGTATAAAACCTATATAAACTATGATCTAACCTATAGCTACTTATAGATATACTATAATAACTAATATATATCTTTTATCTACTTTCCAACATCATGTAGCAACTATGATATAGCCTGTAGCTACATGCAGCCAACCAGTTATAACTATAAACAAGTTGTATAGGGATATAGTTGGTGGTGAAATAAAGGAACAACTAACTTATTATATTTTATTTTAATTTGTAAATTTTTATTGTCTATAAAATGAGTTAGTCAATTAGAACTTTTATTTAACCCTTGGCTATCCAAGAAGTTAGCTTTATGGTCATGGTTTTAAAATGATGTTCATCCATTATTAGGGAGGATAGAGGATGAGTTGTAATGCTCACATAGTTATTTAATAATAAATTTTGAGAGATTAGAGTTTGAATCCATATGTTCATCCAATATTATAAATAGCTTCTATCAGAAGATTTTCCAAGGTTCGAATAATGAGGATGCACGAGTCATGGTTGCACAGGATGAATCAAGTGAATACCACAAAATGCTAAAGTAAATGAAATCAAACAAGAGACAATTGCATAGAAAATTTGGAGAAAATCCAATATTCCATTAACATAAGATGGCTAAAGTGAAGAATACATATAGGAGAGCACGTAAGTAACTCCTCCACAAAAGGTGGTCAAAACACCCCAAGAATAGACTGTAACTCCTCCATGAAAGGTGGTGACAGGGTGCTAAGAATATAGAAGTAACTCCCATACCCAGAATAGCTGGTCAAGGGAGTTACTTATGACATTCTTATGACACCTATGACACATCTATGACACACATCTCTACATAAGCTAGCCTATCCCATGAATTTAGGAAAACTCCATGTATGCACAAATATATAATTTCCCTAATTACATAATAGGGAAAAATAAAAACCTACACTAACAGCTTCATATCCATATGAGGTATCTCTTCCTCAATTATTTTCCATTTGAAGTCATGTTTTGAGAGTAGTTTATTATACTAATTGAGATAATGAACATTGAATAAAAAATAAAATATTATTGGTTTGATTATTTGTAGCCTTGATCACTCCATTTTTAACATGTTATATATCTCATAAGGACTAATACATCTAGTTTGTAGTTTCCATTTGTGGTTCATATACTTAGATTCATAAATCAGTTCCCAATCTCATGGTTGACATTTTTGTGCCTTGATGAACCTATCATTATACTTGATTTTCTATTGCTGAACCATATTTTTGTGTTGCAAGGATTCCCTTCCAAGTTCATATAAGGAGTTGATTTTTATGACCCTCTCATTTTTTGCCTCTCACAAACATATGTTATGTTTTAGTGTAGTCCAAAGTGTTTTAAGTTCAAACTCTATGGGGAAAGAAAATTTATAACCATAGATAAACTCATATGGTGTAAGCCCTATTGTGGTCTTTCATGTAGCTATGTTTTCCCATACAGCCTCCAAAAGGCATGTAGATCAATCATGTCAATGCATAACTACTATTTTTGTAAGAATGTTATCTAATTCCCTATTTGTGTCCTTTACTTGTCCATTAGACTATGGATGGTATGGAATAGACTTATTATGCTTAATTTCATACTCTCAAAATAGATGTGAATTATGGTTCTTGATATGTAGCTATTTCACTTAGGGATCTATATCATGTGAAGGTCTATTCATAGAGTAATTATGTTATTTTATCATCCATTACATGTGTTAAGGATATTACATCTTCCCTTTTGTGAGGTGATCAATACATACCAATATTTACTCATTATTATATGTATGATATATTGGGCCAAAAAAATCAATTCTACATTTTTCAAAAGGTTTCAAGATAAATTAGGTTTGGAAAGGCATTTTGTTAGAAAGTGGGGGTTTCCACATATGTTGAAATCTATCATACTAATGGGTACATGTTATAGAATTGTGTGTAAGGTTAGATGATAGTATGATGTAACAATGATCTTTAATAAAGTCCTCATTGTTATAAAATTTTGATCATAGGTTTCATCATGACATGCTTGGATAATGTCAACTAATTATCTTCCCTTACACACTGATGCATGACTAAGCTAGGTTGAATGTAAAGAGGTACCATAAGATCCATGAGCATGGAAGGTTTCTCTCAAACAAGAGGCTTATATATCTTTGTGAGAAATGTTTTGGGATATATCTAGTATCCAAATAATTTTCTATGTGTGTGGTACCTAAGATCAATGAGCATGGAAGATTTCTCTCCACCAAAAGGACTATATATCTTTGTGAGAAATGTTTTGGAATATATCTAGTATCCAAATAATTATCCATGTGTGCAAACTAAGTGTTAATGGACAAATAAAAATATATTCATTGGAAATGAGTTATCTACCATTAAACTATGTTATTTTAATGATAGTCTTGATAGAAAACATGTGACTACACTATATTTGCCTAATATATCTACATTATTAATGTTAAATTATTATAGTATAAAAAAAATATAGTTATTCTATCATTGATTGCTATTTTTTTCATTAAACACCTAACTGTAACATGGTTAGTGTGAATAAAAATAGTATATATAATAATTTAATGTTTAAATTTATTGATGACATATACTAGCACTAGGAATTATTTTTTTATCATGCTATTAATCTTTTATCCTTGAATATTGTTGTTGATAAATTATATAACATAGTTCAAATATATTTATTTTTATCCAAGGACAATTTCTATTGTTGTATTGGAAACATTTATATGGATGTGGAAAGGTAATTTCCCATCCTCCCCCTGCAACATTAGAATTGTTACTAGAAGATATTTTAGGTCTTAGAATGCTCACTAACATGCATCAATCCATATAAATTCAAAAAATTTAGATAGTTAAAAAATAGAGGTGATGTTATTTTACCAAAGTCTTTAATAAATATACAACAATAACCAACATTTCTTAATAAAATTTGAACATCCTTTTTTTATGTGGGATTAGTAGGTTTTTTATTACTTAAATTTTGAAAGGGTTTAATTTTAACCCTGATAGTGAGATATGGTGTCCTAATACAATGAATTCACCCATCAATATGTAACATTTCTCATGACTTAAGGATAATCAATTGTCTTGACAACATTTAAGAACTTTTTGTAGGTTTTTGGTGTCTTCTTCATATGTATCCACATAGACCATGAAGTCATCCATATAAATATCTACATGATTACAATATAGTTTATAAAAGATGCTCAAGATAGTGATTTGAAAGTTGTAAGGAACATTACATAAGGAAAATGGTAGTAAAAAATATGCACATATACCCCACGGAATTGTAAAGGTGGCATTATCCTGGTCTTCAAGTGGTATTCTGATATGATGTATCCACTGAACCCATATATAAATATTAAGTATTTGATGATGGTATTAATTCATGTGAGGGAGATAATTGAGCACTCTGATCATTCAACCAATTCTCATTATTTACACATACCTCAAAATGATTATTTATGGATAGGGTTATAGATTATTCATGTAAAGGTGAATAGTGTGGATATAAATAGGGGTGTTATTTATTTTGTGTGCTATGTTCTATTTTACAAAGTTTACAATAGACATTATATAATTTACAAATGGTAAAAATTTGGTGTGGGATGAGGAACTAGTGCTTGTTGAACCTCTCTTATTCATCTTTGTTGAGAAGTGGTAGATGTCCTTATTGTCATCAAATTCTGCACCCTAGGACATTATATAAAATTCCTTCAATTTAATGCAACATTGAATCATCCCTCAATTTTATGGGAACATATGAGATAAATTAGTCTCTAGTATTGAAATGGGATAGCTACCTAAATTCTTCTCTGACTGTCTATCACTTAATCTAATGCTTGTTCATGAAAAGAGTCAAGAGTTTGCATAAAATAGAAAAACTATGCTAAAGAGGTGATCCACCAAGAATTTATCCTACCAACTATCACACTTATAATGAATAATAATTTTTTCCAAGACTAATTCCATGCATTGATACTCACATGGTGTTTCAATGTGAAGGTAACATGTTTGAGATAATCAACAAGATGATCAACCTAAGGGGCATATTGCACACCATAGATACAATTGCATACTTGAAAAAGAGTTTAATACATTCAACTCACTTCATATGAGCTATTAACATCAAAAAATTTATTCAAATATGAAGAATAAAGGGAGTAAGGATGATTCTGTCACTTATCTCCAATATACATCACTCAAATAGTCAAATAGAAGTTCACAACTCAAAATTGGTCTTGTATTGAATGCTCAAAAGCAAAGTGTAATGAAATTTCAGTAGGGCTTCACCATACCAAAAATGTGGTCCTTTCAATAGTCAAAAATAGATCAATTTATAGAACTTTGGGGAAGAGAGAGAGAAGAGAAGTTGAAGAGGCACAAGGACATGTGTCCACATGTGAGAATCAGTTATAGATGTATGAGAGAGATGGATGGGGTGAGCCATATCATGCTAGGAGGTTTACTTGTCCAAAATAAGTCATGATAATGGTGTCAAGTGGAATAAAACCTTCTAGAGTGGCACAAGAAATTGCTTCTATTGAAGATCATCCATGAGTGTTCAAAACTGAAAAGAGAGAAGTTGACACATAACACTGTTGAGGGGGATGGAACTCATGACGATAGTTAGAAAATGTTTTTTTAAACTACTATCTATCCTCTAGACACTTATAGTTGTTGATTTCATGGAAGCAATGACTCAAACCATCAACCTATCCATTTTGATCACTTTGTCTACATTAGATGCTCAAGATTAAACCATTTATTACCTCCACATCTTCTCTCATGTTCTCACAAAGTATTTTGAATAGAAATGAATATTCTCCATAGTTTAAAATTGACTTCCTATGGGCCATCATCTTTTGTTTGAATCCTAATGGCTATCTTTAGAAAATCTTCTCAAATATTTCCTTCATCTTTTTTTTATTTTGTCCTCTTCACTACAGAGGGATACCCTTCATAAAAGCTATGGAGGATACTTTCTCAAAAAAGTACCCTTAAAAAATTTGTTTTGGGCACTTTCTCCACAAGAATTCCTTTAGATAAGTTGCAAGTTTCCTTTGGCTTTTCTAAAATGATCTTGTCTTCATAATTTTTTTCTCTTACCCTTTTTCTAAAAGAGTTCATCAGACAATCTTTCTAAAAGAGTTCCTTCAGACTTTTGAAATGTATTATCTAGAAAGGACACTTGCCCAAAAAAATCACCCTTTAGAACTTTGTGGAGGACTATCTCAACTATAAGGTACCTTAAAAAAAGTTACAAAGTACCCTTCAAAAAAAAATTTTGGTTTATTTTCCTATAAAAGAACCCTTTGGACTTTTTGAAATGTACCCTTTGGTCTTTTTTAAAGGCCATCCTACTTGGAAAGTGCCCTTTAGAGAAGTTGAAAGATGAATTAGACCATTCAGATGGAAAAATACCCTTCAAACAAGTTGTGAAGTACCCTTTGGATTTTTTTTGGATATATTTTGTAAAAAATGTCTAGGGTAACTTTTTGGAGACTTATCCTTCTGGAAAGTTGAAAACAAAAAGTTTGAAATAAATACACTTAAGGAAAAATGCTTCAAACAAATTTTTTGAAAGAATTTGACAAAGGCTTAAAATAAAATCCTAAAGGAATTTGGAATAGGCTTAACAAAGATCAAAATGGAATTTTTGAAAGGAAAATACTTGCATTTATTGTGGACTTTGTCAAAGAACATTTCTTTTGAAGAAAAGTAAAGATAATTTCTATACTTGGCCAAATTTGAAAGGTACAAACCTAGGGGTGGAATTTGACCAACATTCTTGGTGATTCCTGGGTATGGCATGCTTGTTATGCCTAGGACCAGTTGCCTAAATTCTTCCATTGAGAATGGAGTCATGAAAATGAGCACTCAGATTGTCATGAATAGACTTTGGATTGACCACAAAATAATTGACATACACAAAACACACAAGGAAATAACAAAGCACACAAGACAAAATCAAAATATAAAACAAAGACACACTTGTACTACTAAGAACTTAGGGAAATTAAATAAAAATAAAAGAAACACACGTGTTTAACTAGGACACTTAGGGAATATACAAAAGAAATAAAACTTGACTAAACATACACACCTATGCTACTATTTATACAATAGACCTACAAGGACTAATAGTAGAACTTCAGATGTATCCCATTCAAAGGGATAGGCAATTCTTCTCCATTAATATTAGTTAAATGAAAAGAGTTGCTTTTATTTTACTTGATGATGATGTAAGGGCCACTCCAAAAAACATCAAAATTTGTATGTTTGTCAAATTTTGCTCTATCCTCATCCCATTTTAGAGCCAAATCACATTCCTTGAACACTTTTGTACTTGCTCTTTTGTCAAAGGACTTCTTCATGAGTACTTGCTGGTGTTATATGTTCTTATGTGCATTGTCTCTTTCTTCTTGTAGTTCCATTAGTTATATCAATCTAAATTTCATTGAAGTATTTTCCAATATTTCTATATAATGTGCAAGTCCCAGAGTAGGAAACTCTTAAGAGATGTACAACCTAGCTTCTCTCCCATAAATAAGAACAAAGGGAGAGTTACCAATTGATCTCTTAGGAGTGATCCTATCAGCCCATAATGTTGTCTTCAACTTGGTGTGCCATGTTATTTGATTGTTCTCCAATGTGCTCTTGATGAGGTTCTTATTAGTAGACTCAGTCAATCTATTACCTTGAGGGTAATAGTTGGATGAGGTACTCAAGTAAATTCCATTCTTATTTGCCCACTCAAAATTTTTAACACTCATAAAAACAAGTGCATTATCAAAAATGATAGTATAGGGAACCCAAAATATTGTTGTGATACTCTCATAAAACCCCAAAATTGCATTTTCATTTGCGTCCTTTAATGTAACAACTTCTACCCACGTTGTGAAGTAGTCAGTAGTAGTCAATATCATTTTGTGTCTAGAACTTGATGGAGGGTTGATCACACCAATGAAATCAAGGCCCAATTACATGAAAGGATAGTCTATTTGTATGGGATTCAATAGAAGGTCTATAATTTTTTATTTGCCTAAAATAAGGCACATTGAGGGCACCTCCTAACCCAAGAGTATAAATCCTTGAGAAGGATACGAAAATAATACCCTACCCTCATTATCTTTATATCTATTGTTTTTGGGGAGAAATGACCTCCATCTACACCATTGTGAAACTTTTCCAGCAATATGCCAAACTAATCATTATCAACATACTTTAGTAGCACACCATTCACATCCTTCTGAAAGTGAATACCATCTAGAAGACAATAGGGAATGGTTTGCAATATAAAATACCTTCTTTATGACTTGTTCAAACCATTAGGACAATCATAATTTTAGAAGAAACTAATGATGTCTTGTGTCCAAATTTGAATTGGTATGTGACCAGTTGGTTGGGGATGAGCTTGATTAACCAAGACTTTTTCCCTTGGCCCTTGAAGATTTGAAGCTAGATGTTCACACAACCCCTGTCCTCTTACCGAATTTTTTATTTTGATATCAACATCATACTCCATTACCTTTGTGATCCACCCAAATCTCTTCTCATTGAGGTCTTTGCTTAGGAGTAACTCTTTGGTCCTAGAATGAGAGACCATGACATGTATTTTTTTATTTGAAACCATGTGCCTAAAAATTTTCAAACCTCTTATCATAGCTAGAGCCTGTTTCTCAACAAACATGTACTTGAACTCATAATCTTCCAATCCTTGACTAAAGAATGTAATGGGTTATTCAACTTTCTCATCATTATTTTTAAATAAGCATAACTAAGATTGTGTCAAGGTTAGAAAAAGTATAGAGTATGAAATCCTTAGATAATTTTGGGTTCAAGAGAGTAGGAGATTGGGTAATTACTTGTTTTATTGCCTCAAAATTGTTCTTACCTTCCTTTGTCCAAGTAAAGTCTTGGTTATTCTTGAGCATGGTTGTAATAGGCTTCACCAAAGTAGAAAATCCTAGAATAAACCTTCTTAAAAAGTTGATCTTGCTTAAGAAACTTTGTAAAACTTTTTTGTGTAGAGGCAAAGACAAGCCTAGAATGGATTCAATCCTTTCAGGATCAATAAACAAGCCTTCTTTTGACATAATCTGACCCAACAATTTGCCTTCATGATCAAAAAAGATACTTTTTTTTGGATTAAGAGAAATATCAAACTCTCTACACTTCTCAAAGACTTACCTTAGATGTTTCATGTGTTCATTAGCATCCTTGGAAAAAATAGTTATATCATTAAGGTATACAAGAAAAAACTCATTGATCAAACCTTCAAAGGCCATATCCATTACTCTTTGGAAAGTAGCACCAATGTTAGACAAACCAAAAGGCATATTTATATATGCAAATGTTACCCATTTTATGGTGAATGCTATCTTTAATTGATCCTCCTCATTCACCAATATTTGGTTATAATTTTAATAGCCATCAAGTAGTGAAAAGTTTTGAGAACCTAAAACCATTTGCTAAATTTGCTCCATGGAAGATAGTGGATAATGGTATTTGAGTGAAAATCTATTCATATCCTTGAATTCCACACAAATTCTGATCTCTCCACTCTTATTTTGAATAGGTATAAGGTTAGCTACCCAAGTTGGGTGTTTGATAGGAAAAATAATCCTAGACTCAATCAATTTGGTGAGCTCTTTTTTCATTAGTTCCTTTATCTTGGGATTGATAGGCCTTTGCTTTTTCCTATCTAGTTTAGCTTCAAGTTATAACTCAATTGTGTGATGAGATTGACTTGGATCAAACCCTTTCAAATCCTTGTATTCCCAAGAAAAAATATCATGGAATTTTTTACACAATTCAATGAAGGCATGCTTTTTAAAAAGAGAACATATCTTACCAATTTTCAAAAATTTGTCTTTAAATATCAATATCCTTTCATAGTTCTCTTCCTTTTTAGACATTATTACCCTTTCTTTCCTTCTTTGATCATAATCATTAAACACACTCTCCAAAGTAACTAGCCCATTTGGTATCTTATTTGTCTTCAGCTGGATAAATTGTTCTTCATATTGATTGTGAAATATCTTCTGGTTCTTTCAAGAAAATTATGCTTCATTTTGAATGAAGTGTACAATGTGTTTATCACTTTCAAACACTTTCCAAAACACTTCATTATTTGGAATATAAGGTCTCCCAATGACCTTGATTTGAGGTTGGTGCTCTTTACTTACATCAATAAATATATCAAAGTGTGATCCTATCACAACCAACCTATCAACATGTTTATTTGAGTCTCTTGGTATAGGTTGAATATTGAAAGTATCAAAGTCCTCAATTAGATCCCAAACCCTATGCCTATAGGACTTAAATAAAGGGCTCTTGGTTTTATCTTGGTTTCTCACATAATGTATACTCAATTCACTATCTCCATATACCTTTAAGTTCTTGATACCCTTTTTCTTTGCCCATTGGAGGCCATGAACCAAGAATTCATATTATACCATATTGAAAGTATAGCTAAAATGGAATTTATGTGAAGAATAATACTGGTTCTTTGAAGGATAAACCAACATGACACTAGATCCTACCCCTACCTTGCTTCTAGAGCCATAAAAAAACATTTCTCATATCCCTTTAAGTTCATGATCCTCATTAGTGAGTGATGGTATAGGAATGTTCTTCTTATACATATAATATACACCTAATTCAATTTATTATATGAATGCATATGGGTCATGCTAATAAGTTTTAGTGCCATACTCATCAAGAAAGAGGTTTGAAATACCTTCAAGGGGAAAATATGTTTCATCACTAATGGCACCTTCTTCTTATTCACTAATCGTACAATTCTAATTTGAACTTGTCTCCACATATGGTTAAATGTGGAACCTTGCCAAGGGATATGCTATTATAGTTAATTTAGCTCCATATCTTGTTCTAAAATATAGAAAATACCAATCAGCTATAAGGTACCCTCCAATCTTAGCCGTGAAGTCTCTTGACAAACAAATAACAAAATACAAGATCAACCACCATAATGTCTTATCAGATGGGGGAACTTATACAATCATACAAGAAGACTTTAAAAACTTTAACCAAACCCACCATCTTGGATGGATTTCCATTAAGTTGAAACTCACCCTTATTAAGAGGCTCATATTCTAGTCCCAATTTATTAGCAACCAATTTAAGCATAACTATGGTAGTGGCCCCACTGTGCACAATGCAATTATGAACCAATTTGTCTCCCATAATGAGTGTGAGGTAAAAAGGTGGAGGTTTTTCATTTTTTTTTTATGGTTATAAGACATAATTAGGTGTGTTGGTAAGAGCTACACCATTGTGTCTTAGAACTTGAGGGGCTACATGAATGTTTGAGAGTTGTTCTTGTAGAAATTTGTTTTGGCTAAGTATATGCAATACTTCCCAAAGATAAATGCTTGTCTTGGTATTATTCAAAGAATCAATAATGTTTAGATAAGAAGTATTCACCTTGTCTTGCATTCTTAAAGGCAATGAGGGAGATTGAACTTGCTATACTAGAGGTTTGGTAGCCTTGCTGACATTTTGACTTTGAGGAGCAGTGTGACTAGTAGGATCTATTACATTGGTACTTGCACTTTGTTACCTTAGAGAGACACTAATTGGAATCACTTGTGATACTGGAGTATCTCCAAAATCCCTCTTTTTATCCTTGTGTTGGTTACAATTGATGTTTTTTGATCAACACATAATCTTCTTCTTGGAAATTCATAAAACTAGTAATTTGGTTACTACCTTCTCCTTAAACATGTCTTTGCTTGAGATTTGATTATTATGATGTAACATAAGGAGTAGATCCTTCTTGAGTTACAAAATCTTGATTACCTTCTCCACTATTATGCATGAAATGACCTTGAGATTTCCCCCAATGATCCAAATGTTCTTCTCCTTGAACTAGATTGGTGTGGACTAGAATAATAACCTTTTTGGATGGAATGGAATTAGGATTATAGGCATTGCACTGCTTATTTAAACTTTATTTACCTTGTCCTCTTCCTTGGTTAGTGTATTAGGGTGGAGGCCTATAGTCTTGTTGAGGGTAGTATTGAGGATTGGGTAGAGCACTTGCATACATTTGTGCTTCCAAAGATCAAATCATCTCATCCTTATCTATAACATCATCCAACTTCTTGGGAGAAATTCTAGGACTGACATTAATATTTGAGACTTGTGTTATTGTTGAATATTCAATTAAATTATTAGACAATAAAGGCATGGAGACTCTTTGAGGTAATTTCCTATCTTATATTAGACTATTCCCAGCTTCAATGGCTATCTCATATGCCCCAGGTAAATTAAATCCTCCCATTGATTGTAACATTACTGCTACATCAGTGCTAATAGCCTTAAGATAGGTGGGGAATATAGAGCTTGGAGGAGGCCTCATAATAGGTGGTAACCTATGCAATGTTATTTGAAACCTTTCATTTAAATCTCCTAAGGATTTACTAGGACATATCTTTATCATATTTAGTTGGTGAATTAATGAAGTATGGTCACTCTTATTTTCAAACCTATTTACTAACAACTCTCCAAAACCATCCCAATTAGTAATACAACCACCTTCCAAAGTCCTATACCAATCAAGTGCCTTCCATTTTAGAGACATGACAAGTAGTCTAATAGCTATGTTAGCTTGGGTGATATTATGGAAGTTGAAAAAGTTTGAAATGTCCCTAATATGCTTAGATGGGGTAACAGGATCCTCTCCATTAAAATTGAGGAGACTTTTGGTAGCATTAGGAGGAATAGGATCATACAAAGGAAGGTTAATTGGATTTTGGGTGTTGAAGGTTGGGAAATGATGTATTCTAGACATTTCTTCTTCCTATTGATCTATTATTTATTTGACCTCCACTTATTCCTCTTCAAAACCTTCTTGTTCAAGATCTCTAAAGGTTAGAAATGGTTCAGGGTGTTGTTCTTTGAGAGGAGTTTCAAGTTAAGGTACTTGATTGAAAATCCTACTAGAAGATGATCTAGTGGGGACCATGAGATTATACTATGGAAAAATTGATCTAAAAATAGATATTCTCACCTTTTGGAGTCATCAAATGCTATATTAGAAACACTTCTTCAACTTTAGGCTTGTCAAGAACAACATTCACCTTGACATGTAAATAATTATAACCAACTATCCCACCGGACATGATAGAACTATTATTATCAAATTGTGCACCCTAGGACATTTTATGAAATTCCTTCAATTTTGTAATTTTGTGGGAACTTATAAGAGAGATGAGTCTCTGAGATTGAAAATGGCTAGCTCCCTAAATTCTTCTCTAAGTGTCTATCACTTAATCTAATGCTTGTTCATGAAAAGAGTCAAGAGTTTGCATAAAAATGAAAAACTATGCTAAAGAGGTGATCCACCAAGAATTTATCCCACTGAATATCACACATCTACTAAATAATAACATTTTTCAAGACTAATTCCATGTATTGATACTAAAATAGTGTTTCAATGTGAAGGTAACATGCTTGAGACAATTAATAAGATGATCAACTTAAGGGGTAGATTACACACCATAGATACAATTTCATACTTAAAATAGAGTTTAATACATTCAACTCACTTCACATGACCTATTAACATCATAACCTTTGTTCAAACATGAAGGATAAATGGATTAAGGATGATGCTATCACTTAGCTCCACTATACATCACTCACATACTTAGACATAAGTTCACAACTCAAAATTGGTCTTGTATTCAATATTTAAAAGCAAAGTTCAATGTCATTTCAGTGGGGATTCACCATAACAAAAATGTGGTACTTTCAATAGTAAAAAATGGCTTAATTTATAGAACTTTAGGGAAGAAAGAGAGAAGAGAAGATGAAGAGGCATAAGGACATGTGTCCACATGTGATAATCAGTTACAAATGCATGAGAGAGATGGATGGGGTGAGTCATGTCATGTCAAGAAGTTTACTTATCCAAAAAAAGTCATGAGAATGGTTGCAAGTGGCATAAAACCTTTAGGAGTGGCATAGGAAATTGCTTCTATCAAAGATCATCCATGAGCATTCAAAACTAAAAATAGAGAAGCTAACACATAACACTACTGAGGGGGATGGAACTCATGATGATAGCTATAAAATGTTCTTTCTAACTGCTAGCTATCCTTTAAACACCTATAGTTGTCAATTTTATGGAGGTAATGACTTGAAATATCAACCTATCTATTTTTCTTGATTTGTCTGCATCAGATGCTCAGGATTCAACTATTTGTTACCTCCACATCTGATCTCATGTTCTTGCCTAGTCTTTTGAATAGCAACAAATATTCTCCATAGTTTAAAATTTACTTCCTATGGGCCATCATCCTTTATTTGAATCCCAACAACTATCTTCAAATAATCTTCCCAAACATTTCCTTCAACTTTTTTGTTTGGTCCTCTTCAATGTAGAGGGATACCCTTTGGTAAAACTATGGAGGGCACTTTCCCAAAAAATTACCCTTTAGAACTTTATTTTGGGCACTTTCTCTACAAGAATTCATTTAGAAAAGTTGCAAGTGTCCTTTAGCTTTTTTGAAATGATCTTTTCTTAAAAAATCTTGTCTCTTACCATTTTTTCAAAAAAAATCATTAGACAATCTTTCCAAAATAATTCCTTCAAATTTTGAAATGGACCGTCTAAAAAGGATACTTGCCCAAGAAATACCCTTCAAAACTTTGTAAAAGACCATTTTAGTTGCAAGGTACCTTCAAAAAAGTTGCAAAGTACCCTTCAAAAAAACATTTAGTCTATTTTCCTGTAAAAGAACCCTTCAAATTTTTTAAAATGTACCCTTTGGACTTTTTGTAAAGGGCATCTTGCTTGAAAAGTGCCCTTTAGAGAAGTTGCAAAGTACCTTCAGAAAAAATGAAATGCCCTTCATGAAAGTTGAAATGATCCCTTCATAAAAGATGAATTGGACCATTTAGAAGGAAAAATATCCTTTAGAAAATTTGTAAAGTACTCTTTGGTTTTTTTTTTGGATATCTTTCAAGAAAATGAGTAGGGTAACTTTTTGAAGACTTATCCTTCGAGATAGTTCAAAATGTAAAGTCTGAAAGAAATAAAATTAAGCGAAAATGCTTCAAAAAAAAAGTCCAAAAGAATTTGGAAAAGGCTTAAAACAAAAACCCAAAGGAATTCAGCATGGGCTTAGCAAAGACCAAAATGAACTTTCAAAAAGGAAAAGACTTACATTTGTTGTGGGCTTTGTCAAAGAACATTTCTTCTGAAGAAAAGAAAAGCTAAGTACTAGACTTGGCCAAATTTGAAAGGTGCAAACCTGGGGGTGGAATTTGACCAACAGTCCTTTCATAGATGCATCATATAAGGGAGGATGGTAGACATTTTCATCAATTTTTTCTCTCATCCTAATAATGATTCAAAGAGTGTGATGTGAAATGTTAATTAAATTTTTTTCTCATGTTTTTTAATATAAATATTTATCAATATCTCAATCCATATAGACAATTGTGGGCCCTATATATGCTCAATTGAACATTCAAATTAGAGTCAATTTGGATATCACTTCTATTTTTATTAATAATTTCTTGTTGGCCCCATGTAATAAGGATGTTTCTTAGTGAAGTGTGTAAATTCTTGTTTGTCATGCCTTTATCATTGGGATTTCTCAATATTTTGGTATTATGGAATTGTAAATCCCTCATTACATAATATTTAATGGGATACATAAAAATGCATTAATTCCCACTAAAAAATTTGGTGAGTTTTAGGAACATTTTATTATTCTAGCTAAAATTTTGGAGTAGATGCAAGCTTTATGTATAGATGTTAGTTTATAATAAGGAATTCTTTTCCTCTTCTAAACTTGGAACACATCCAAGATCCTCTAGCTTAGTTCAATATATTATTTAAAAACATTTTTATTGGTACGATGGTAGCTATGACTATATCTTTGGGATGTATCTTTGGTGAAGGAAGGTATATCTCAGGCCTTGGGTCTTTTAAGGTGACAAACACTTTAGTAAGTGTGAGAATTGGTCTAGTCAAAAGATTATAGGGATATTTAGTACACACAAATATGAGGTTGGTAAAAGTGTGGGTAGCACCATGCCTTAGGATTTTAAAAAAAATAATGGAAGGAATGTGGCTCTCTTCTCTATTAAATGCAAAAAAACTAAGATTGTGATAAACAAATCAATGTACCCCTCGAGAGGTAGGACAACTAATGGTGTTTAGATGGTGAGGTGAAAAATTGGATGTAGAGGTGGTGGTTGGTCATTGATAATGTGATTTGATATGTGGGAAACTACATGATGGGGACAAACAAAGTAGTGGGATGAGTTATGGTGGTGGCATGTATGCTAGTGAATTGAGTGTTGGTGATGGGTCAAGTAGTGGTGAAATTTTTGGCTCATATAAGTACTTAAAATTATAGAGTGTGATTCGGTTGGTTGGATGGACCTATTAGTTTTGAAATTGGTTTTGTTTTGTTATTTCCAATTTATAATTATAATAGATGATTTTTATCATTTTTGTTTTGGAGTTTATCTCCCACTTTGGTTTTTATTGCTATAACTTTAGGCCATTTTAATTGTCTTAATTCATTATCATGGAGATATCCAATAATGCAATCAATTTTTTGTATTAATTTTATATAATGAATGGGTAATGTAACCCTAACCTTTAGTTACCTATTAAAAAAACATGACTAGCAACTCAAAAAAAAAAAACCAAATAAACTAAAATGGTATTTTTGTGAATACCCAATAGTTATTGTAGTCCATGATTCACTAAAATTATATGATGGAATATTACAATCATGTTATTTAACCTCCATGAAACTTATACTATGATAAATGGCCACACCTAAAATATTGGCATACTTTTATATCCATAATACTATAGTAGATACAATAATAAGGTGACAAAATAAAGCCTAAAAAGTATCAATATCATAAATGAAATGCCTCAAAATTCATTCTATAAACATGTTTTTGGAAAAATATCCAAATGTTTCTATAGTAGTTTAAGGTTTTAGTGTTTATCCAACCATTTATGTCCCCCATTATTTTAAACATGCAAAAAATACTCAATGCCATAAACATTTATAAATTTAAATGACTTAAGACTCTAATTAAATTATAATGTTTGTGTTTGAAAATGGAGATTATAAATAAACATTTTACCATCTTGAGATATCTGCTAAAAATTAAACATTGTAAACATCAACATAAATTTTCACATGATATCTTGTAATCATTAGAATGTTAAATTTTCATTATTTTTTACAACAAGTTTTCATATCCGACATTCATTAAATGTGGTTGTCAAACAACTCAAGATATCTTATCTATGTTACCAATTTTTTAAAATTAGATTACATCAGGGTTAACCCACTCACTGCATCAAGATATCTTGTAGTCATTAAATCTGAATGCCAAATAATTTAGATGTCTTCTCTATATTGTCACATTCTTAAATTTATATAAATCCATAAAAAATGTGGAATCATACATAAGGAACATCAATTGTTTGAAAAAATGATGCTCTCAAACTATTCAAAGTCTTACTAAAATAAAAATATTAAATTATAATTTAGTATTTTATGACATATTAAAGTAATAAATGCTAATAAACTTAAAAAATGTGACCATAAAACACATATAAATTTTATAGGATCATCATGTTGAGGTCAACATACCCTCATTTTTGAAAAATGAGGACCCTTATTCAATTTTTAAAATTGTGTTATAAATTGACATTCAAACTGATCAAAACTACACTATTGAATATCATGTTTTGCTTCAGCTTACATTGACATGTCAGCTTATTATCTTTATTTGACTTTATCTAATGTTGCTAACATGATTATTGTGTCTCATGTTGTAGGTTTAATGGAGTCCATTATGTGAATAATGTCTAAGGTTTTATACATTGATGCTAATTTGAACCTTTATTTTGATCAAATCTTGGTCTTTTAATTGATTAATTGAATCTATGTTTAAATCATGTAAAAACCTTGGTCTAATATGTTTTAGCTTAAGTTCCTTTTAAAATATATTCAAATTTATGCATGATAAAATTTATGTGAGAACATTTTTATTATGTTTTAAAATTAGTTTAAATTTTATCCTAAAGTTCAAATCATGTTTATTAACACAACTAAAACCTTAGTCTAAAATTTTATGCTAAGTCCTTTATATCTCGAAACCTCACCTAGTCTATTTTATTGTTCATAAGGACTACTTAAATATGGGACCATTTTTATATTTTATAACTAGTTTAATACTTTATCCTAAGTCCTAATTGTATTTATTAATACAACTAAGACCTTAGTCTAAAATTTTATACTAAGTCTATATGTCCCAAGATCTTATGTCTTTAATTTTATGTCTACAAGTTCTAACCAAACTTGAGGACACCTGTCAAGATCGTGGGAGCTTGAAGAAAAAATTAATGATCCATGGTAAAATATTAAATTCAATAAGTCCAAAGGATTTATCTATGATGTGCATTTGTTCATGCAATGAAAATCTAATAGAGAGTGAGGAATTAAGGCATCAAAGGCCCTATGAAGGAATGTGAGATTGACAAGTGGCAAGTTCTTGATAAATTGGAAATAGATCTGATGATAAGTGTGAGTCAACAAGTAAAATGACCTAAATGAATGTGAGATTTCAAAGTGTCATGATCTTGACAAAGCTCAAATATATCAATGATCCACGGTTGATCATGCATCTAATAGATCAATTGTGTGAATGAGGTATACTTTTCAAAAGGCCCAGATCAAACATGGTGATGACATGTGTCACAACCATGATAAACTAGATAGAGATCTATGAATATAATTAAATCTCCTAGATCAAGATCAATAGTGTAGAGTAGGTCAATAATTCAATGTCTTGAATGTAATGAGAAGTTGCCATGTGGCAAAAAGGCATTAAATGATGGTGTGTTTATGAGGTGAATAGAGAGCCCATGAAGATACCAAGTGGTACACTCTCAAGAAATAAAATGAAAGATAAATAGCCTACAATGAAGTCAAGGATAAGATGACTTTAAAAATATCAATGGTGTGAGTTGATTTAGACTCAATATTGCACATGAAAGTGAGACATGTCAAAAAAAATGTTCATAGTTTGAAAATTAATGAAAAATATGATAGCTAAATGCTACATAAGTAAGACACATCAAATTGGGATATCTTATGGGCATAACACATGAAAGGTATAAATGTACAAATCAAATGCAATCTAAATCATAAAAATCTCTTTATTCAAATTAGCTAACCACTATTAAAGCCCTGTATAAATCTTGAAAAGACTTAAGGTGTCTAGATTACCCTAAATTATCTCTAGAATCATTTTAATTGAATCAAAATATTTGAATTATCATCCTCAATTGGACAATTCAATCAAGATTACAATTATGGTGACTTGGAAGCATGTTATAGAAGGATGTTTGTTTAAGGACACATAGTTTATTGCCATTTCCTTAAACATAGGAGATAATAATTGGTCTAAATTGTTCTAGCCAACTAGCCATTACTAGGGAAGAAGAGGACAATCTCTCTGCCAAGAGACTATATGATGACATCACAGTAATTTAGATGACTAGTTTACATTATGTAGCAGTGAAAGTAGAGGTACTCTATTCTATTGATATTCTTGCTCCCATTTTTAATGAAGCTAAGATAGATAAGGGAATGTTAATTAATGAACACAATCATAAGAAAGTGGATTACATTTTTGCTAATGCATTTGACTCATATTATAAATTACAAAAACCCCATATTAACCTAACCTCTATCAATTATTGGGCTAAAGAACAAAATTTTATGGATACCCTTACCACATGGCTAGATTTTGGGAACCAAGTCTTTTTATACCTTAATAAGAACATATTATCAACTAGTTTAGACCAAAGATTAGGATGATATTGACAATGTTGAACAAGTTGTGAGGAAATGTAACTACTGCATATGTAGACCCAGTATGGGTGCCCATGGTCTAATTCATTTTTTAAAAGGTAATTATCCCTCCCTTAGTTGAGATAATAAATACCTTATTAAGTAGACAAATCTATGCAATTATCCATAAGAAGAAAACTTAGTTTTTCATGATGTCTTACCTCCTAGATGCCCTAAGTACAACAATAAAGATTCCAAATTAGAGGGAATGCTATCTAAATGGAACTTAGATAGTTTCAAAATATTATTATAAGTTAAAAATCTACAAATATATGGATCACATTCAATTTATTTATGATTGTGTCTATCCAACTTTGACTAAATCTATAACTAGTATCCACATGTCAAGAATTAGTCCATTGATCAAGAAATCTATTGAAGCAATGGAGGATATATGGTTTTACCCTAAATGCACTATCATAAAGATTGAGGAGACTCAAAAGTGTACCCTCAATTTACCAGTCCATGTTCTTAATAAGTTAGAAGAGCAAGCAGTGGCCTACCAATTATTCCATGGTGTAGATGGCCTTTACAAAACCAAAAGAAAGGGACTTCTTCATAGCTTCCCTATGCAATTTGGAAAGACTATCTTTAGGCAGTGGGATAATATTGAGGTTACATCAAAACATAGGTTGTATTTCAACCTACATATGGATGATCTCAGGAAATAAGAGACTTATGGGAAGGTGAAATATAATTTAATAAGTAATGGCATTTTTAATGTGCCTTATGAACATGAACCTAGTGCCTTTGATTTTGTATACATTAAATCATCCTCATACTTTGAAGTGATAATAATATTTAAGGAACATAACATAAGTCCTAAATATATATTACAAAGAGATCATAAGGTGGATGATAGGTGTCAACAGGGCCCCAGGCAATATCATTTGATAAGTGGTAAATCTTAAATACTTCCATTAGCCAATATAAAAGCTAAAAAACAAATAGAAAATAAACCAAAAGAGAAAAGTCTAGATAAAATTCCCTTAAGTTCATAAATCCTTGGATCATGCAAGATAGTAGAGCATGATACACCTTTAAAGGAGGTTCATATGATAGATATTGATCCTAATGAAACTATTCAGGATGCATAAAAGATGCTATCCATGACATATGCTATAGAGTCAGATAATGAAGGGATAAAGGTTGAGAAAGACAAGAAATATAAGGGAAAATAAATAGTATTGGACTTCGTCGTTGTCAATACTTCAAAAATTAAAGCTGAGACATTTGTTGTCTCAAAGACAAAGAAACCTAAAGTGACTGTCACTACTCCTTTAAGTGAAGTCAATTTACTCAGTGAAGAAAACATAATATATGGTCCACCTATTCCATAATGGTTCTTGTATGAACCTAGATTGGAGAGAGTGCCCACTATGCATCATCCTTAGGTTATGATGAAATCTATTAACATTATTTTGCATTAAGAGATTAAGCCATGGATAATTTCTATATAGGAAGAGGAAGTAAGGGGAATATCTACACCAAGTGATTCAATAATTACATCACAAATGGAGGTCCCTATCCCACATGTGACCCAATCTATAGTTGGAGTCAAGTATGATCTGAAGACTACCAATTTACAAAGGGAGTCAATTATAGTTAGAGTCATACAAAGTGGTGATGAAGTGACCTATAAAAAAATAGAGCCTTTGACTAATATAACTCATAAGGAAAGGTAAAGACTAGGTGAAGATCCAATCTTTGAAGAAGATGTATTGGAATTGGACTAAGCTCATTCAAAATAGCTATAGGCTACTATCAAAGGCTTAAAGTAGAAGAATAAGAACTTAGAAGAGTAGTCTATCTTGTTAGTTCCTAGAGATATGGCTAAGGAGTTTGAAGTTGCTATGAATGACTTATTTATCTCTTTGAAGGTAGTAAAGTCCAAATAAGACTTGGTGAACAAACAATGTACTTTAGCTACATGCCAAGTTAGCTAATGGTAGGCTTTAATCCATAAGGTGAAGGATTTGATAAATATTTTGATAGAGGATCAAATTATTAAATTTAGAATAGTGAACCTAGTCCATTTGAATATGGATATGAAAATATTGGTAGATAAGATCAGAGCATTAAGCAAATGGTCGAGGGGCATAGTGGATATCTCTAATGATCTCTAATTATTAGAAAATAGAATGATACACATACTTCAGAGTTTTATAAAGGATCCTACTTCACTTAGTACCCTTGGCATGATCACTAACAAAAGGATCATAGATATACTCAGTACCCTTGGCTTGATGATGAGTTCAAACATATAGATACTCAGTTCATGTAGGAAGTAAGGAATCAAACCCAAAGTGAGACTAGGGTAGATAAGAAAAGAATCATAGACATGATTTTATCATTTTAAGAGAAGATGGGAGATGCTATGTTCATTAAGGAAGTATTGAACAGGGTAGACAAGGACCTCAAAGGCTTGGAAGATCAAGAAAGGGAGTTTTTCATGGAACTCATTGTCAACCTCAAGCTAATTGATGAGCAACATTATAGATTGAAGATCGTACAGTAGAGACAAAGCACTAAAACAATAAAAGGGTCTCAAATTCAATTGGTTGAATTATGTAATTCATTTTATAACTTGACATGTATATTATTTTTAAAAGGGAATATTATATTTGTAAAATCATGTGCAATCTTGTAATGTGCATTTCTTATAGGTCAGTACTTTAGAAAGGTTCATTAATTCTAGAACATTTTAAAAGAAATAATTATCCTAGACACTTGTACAATTGTCATTTGACATGATTGACTAACATACCTCCTTATTATTCTATAAATGGGTATTGTCATTTGTGAAGAGGATAGATTTTTTGAGTAAAAAATTTGGGTAAACTTACAGAAATTAATAAAAGCAAATAATTCTGCAAAGATTGTCCATTATTTGTTTATGTGTTTTTTATTATGGCTAATCTCTCAATTATCTATTTGGATGTCCATATTTGAATTGTTTTCATAGATTCTTGATGTGTCTATATGGATTTAGAGTTGTAAATTAGTGCTTAATCTAGGGTGTTTGAATGATTTTAATTTGATTTCATTTTCCATGCTTCTTTTACAGATGTGCTAATGTAATTTGTTTGTGGAAGTAAATCTCTAAAGTGAACTTGATTTCTTATTTGCATTATTTCACTTTTCCTTAGATGTTTGCGTAATATATGGTAGTATATATGAATTTGAAATTTCATGTCATAAATTGGTTTAATACATGTATTGATGAATTGTATACTCTATCATAATGTCTAGATTAAAAACCAGAACACCTTCTTTCTTCCCTACCCTTCATTTTTCTCATTTTTTTATCAATTCACTTTAGCTTAGCTTTCATTGTAAATATTCATGCTAGATTAGAATTTATACTTAGGTTTTGATCATAATTCACTCTAGTTAGCTCATATCATCTTTATCTTACACAAGTAATCTATTAAGCCATGGTTGCTAGAAAATACCAGATAGTTACATTATAAATTTTGTGAAATAGTTCATTTTCTTTGTTGTTATTCCACCAAATATATCAAAACTATCACAATTTACAAATCATGAAATGGATTCTTTGAATCCATTAATGACAAGTGTTTATTAAAAAATTTGAACCCATGTGATTCACTTTCAAGTATTAACAAGTGGGTTTCACTAGCGCTAGAAGGAGGGACTTAGCTAAAGCTTTGTGAATTCAAAGTTTCTTTACTAATATTAGTGAATTTTGTTTAAAGATCAGTTAATTCTTTGCATATTTGTGTTATTCTTAGCTAAATTGTGTAAAGATAATTGTTATTCATGGTTTTAGACTAGTCTTTAGGTTTATTTAGCTAAAGATTGTTATTCTTTTAAGATTCACGATAAAATGTTGCAAAGGTAGTTTAAGCTTTGTAAATTTGTCACATTCAAATTTAGTGATAACAATTTTGTTAAAATATTGGTTCATTATTTACAAATTTAGGTTTATTTGAACTCACAAGCATAAAGATCACTCATATTTACAAGTTTAGATATATCTTTGAGCTAATTCAGTTGAAGATAGTTATGTTTTAAATAAATTTATGAAAAATTTGCTTAACATGAAAATATGACCATTGTTCTTTACAAAGATAAGGTTTACACATCATATTTTAAACATGATTCAAAGTTTACAAGATGGAACTAGTAAGAATCAAGACTAGGTCATGTTTAAAGATAAGATTACCTCTCCTTTCATTAGAATTTCATAGGAAATCAAGATTTGACAAAGATAAGTGAAGCGTTTCTAAATCTCAACCTAATTCACCTATTCATGGTGCTCTTGTGTTCAATCCTTATTAAGGTTATGATTGGTTAGGTGGATCTTCCATCAATGTACCTATTCAGGTACATGATTTACCTAAAAATCTTAAGAAGTATTTACAATCTTTCAGTCTTAATGGTGTGGTTACTGCTAAAGAACATATCAAGTCCTTAAAGGCTAATTTAAGATTGTTGAATGTGGTTCATGAAGATGTTGCATATAGATTATTTATTTTTACTTTTAGAGATGCATCATATGATTGGTTTCTCAACCTCCCTAAGAATTACATCACTAGTTAGAATGATTTTAACAATATTGTCATTGATAAATTTGAAAAAATCATTAGTCCTTGTATCCTTTATCAACAATTCACCACTGTGAAAAGAGATTCAAGTGAAATGATTAGAACATTTAATACTATATTTCATAATATGTTTAATATGACCATTTCTTTCTATATAATTTTTGAGGATTTGGATTTAGAGATTTATAATAATGCTTTATATCCCATAAATCTTGTGTTTTTGAAAAGGTATTTCAGATTTATAAATACATTAGCCTTGGCCTATGCTAAAGCTATGACAATCAATGATCAAATGTAACCTCAAGGTCAGATAGCATACACCATCGCCAATGTTAATTTTAATCTTCCAATGTTGAGTGTCATTCCCAATGCCAACTAAAATGTGCCTGATTTGAACCAAAAACTAGTGTTGAATCAATTAGCCTTGAGTCATGCTCATCCTGGACAAAACCTAAGATTCTTAAATAATAATAAAAATGGATTTCATCCACAATATCAAAGAGTGTTGGTGCCAACAACTAAAAATAGTACTCAAGTTCACAACTCAGAGGCACCTAAGAATGAGAATGAATCCATATTAAAAGTGGTTAAAAAATTGAGCACTGATTTCCTTCAGTTACAAAAATAAGTAGGTAATAATGGGGAGAAATCTAATAGAAATTATTCTTATCAAATATTTAATAGACCTATAAACAAGTTTCATGGTGGTAACAATAGAAACAACAACAACAACAATGAGTCATCTTCAAATAAGAATAATATTGAAATAAACAAATGTGATACAGCTTTGACTGAATATTATAGAGTTCATAACACTTAAAAACATGGTGAATTGCATTGTATTAAATTCTATAATTATTTTGAACTATTTCAAGATGATTTAGATACATTTGAAGGTGGACCTAACAAATAAATACTGTAGGTACATCTAGTTCTTCAAAGTCATCTAAATCTACTAATATAACTCTCATGGTGGAGACATTTGATTTTCCATTCCAAGATGAGAATGAGCCCGAGGATACTCCTGAAGAGATTCATTCTTTTTAATAGTATCTAAAGAATAATTATCCACTGAGGAATAGAGAGTAGAAGCAACCATTGACTACTTTAACTCCACCAAATAATTCTAATACTCCTCCTGATCCTAAAACAGACAACAATCTAGAGCTTCCAAAGGGAAGTACCTCTAGAAATAATGTTTAATAATATAGTTCTTCTACTAGGAGTGGATATAATATAGTTTAAGACATTGAAAAGATTAAATATAATATCACTTTACATGAATTGACTCAAATTACTAAGCAAATAGATTTGTTGTTAGAATCTTTATCCAAGATCCTAGTAAATCACCAAAGGTTACAAATGGCAATGTAGTTATGTATAAGAATAAAGTAGAACTTCCCCCTTTATTGCTAATACATAGATTTTTTGGTAGAACTTGCATAATTTTTTGTTATATTTAGGTGTTTCTAGCAATATCATGCCAAAAGGTATTTATGAGAAACTTGGTTTAACTCTAATTAAGCTTGATAGAGTAGTTAGTCAATTAGTTAAATCAAGAGTTAAAGTAATTGGAGAATTGTTGAATATTCATATACAACTTTATATGAAGCTAAGGATACAATAGTTCATAGAAATTCATGTGGTAGATGTTCCTAATGCTTATGGGATACTGCTAAGCAGGGATTAGACCAAGTCTTTGAATAGTTACTATTTCATAGAATTTGGGAAACCATAGGTTTAATTTCCTAAATAGTAAAGGGGTCTAGATTAAGGGGAAAATTAGTAAATAAATGTGCCTCAATTAACCTACTAATTTATTGAATCTATAAATGCTTAATTAATTTCTAAAAATACCAAACAAGGGGATAGAGAGTAAAACATCACTGATTATGGGCTGAGACAGAGGATATAGAGGCTACAAATTGTTGATCTAGCTAGGTAGATTGTAAGAAATAGGATTTAGAAGTTTGTTCTCTACCTTGATAGGTGAATCGTAAATGGGACACCTAGAGGTCCAGCACTATAGTCTAAGTTTTGGTGCTGTAGTCCTTAGTGTCTAAACTTTTTGGGTTCTATTCATCTATTTCAAGAGACCCTGTGACTAAAATATCAAGTCTTGGTTGTTCATGAAGCTCTATGTGTAATTGATTTTGTCTTCAAGGATCCTAGTTCCTCTTTATGATTGATAAGTGATCTTGAATCCAACTAGAAAAAGGGGTTTGTGTGTAATATGCACTAAATATGAAATCATACCCCATGTGTGGACATGTAGCCTACATACCAGTACTTCAAAGAAGGATCAAGGCCAATGTAGTTCTCCCAATTTGAATGTGTATACTGCAATCATATGTATTCAATGTGAGTGTATGTGAATTTGGGAAAGATTGAGATGACTCATGACTAGTGTGAGAGCTCAGATAGGATAGAAATAATAGTGGTTAGTGGTATGTAAAAAATATAAAGATTTACTTGAGTGTGCTTTATTATATTTATATCTTGTGCCTTTTGAATGATTTCCAACCCTTATTAATGACCTTTGAATGGGATTTTATATTAAAACTATTGATCTTCGGTTAGATGAACTCACATTAGGTTGACAAGGGTTCAATAAAATCTGATCATTTGAGGCTATTGTGGACTTGGAAAATAGTGCTAGAAAGTGGATACCCTGGGTCCCAACACTGTAGTCCAACCTATGGCATTGTTGTCTAGGGGGAAAGGGACCTTAAGGGATAGATTTGTGCCTAGGAGAGGAGTTCAAGATAGTAAGGGTTGAATCTAGAAGGCTTCAAATGATTGGGAAATAGTGAAAACATGCCTAAGTGGGCTGTGTAAGTGAGTAGGAGAGACCTACAGTTTTGGTATCACAAGTCATGCTCAAGTTATACAAATTGCATTTTAGTATGACTACATTTTCCCCCACTTTATTTTAAGTATGCATAAAATAAAAATAATATGATAAAGAGAAAAAAAGAGAAGTGTACTTGAACTTACCTATTAGGCTAATCCCAAGAAGCTATGTGATGCTAGGTTGTACATAGTGAGAGCACGTTATACTGTGTAAGTTTGCAAAAAGGAAAGTGAAAGTAGATCATTTATTACTAGATACTCTATATCTAAAATAAGAATATTCAAAGCTAGGTAAAGAGAGAGGAAGGAAGAGAAAGGAATGAATATGCCTCAGCAAGTATGTAAATCAATAAAAAACTTGTTATGTTGTTGGGTTGTCCTGGGTAATGCTAGAATTATGCTGAACTAAGAGTTATATTGATGAATGAGCTGAGTGATCAATCCCTTAGAAGTTATCTCAAGAATGCAAAGGTAGGACCTTTGGCTCCATCATCACCAGCTATGTGAGGTTAATGAATCATGCATGTGTTAATCAATATCTAGACCATGTGTCCAATCCCTCTAACTTGGTGACTCAAGAATACAAAGGCTAACTAGTCCTTTAGCTCCATACTTTCCCCATGATGTGAAGCTAAATTAAAAAATATTAGTATAGATGAATGCCATATGATATGGATCATATATCCCCTAAATGTGTTATGATCTAACAATGTTGCCATGGATATCCAAATGTAAACTAGAAACTAGGCCACTAGTGACCACTTTGAAAGATGGAGATTGGACTTGTATAGAAGATCCTCCTAAAACTCAAATCAAGGCTTAGGAAACCACTTAGAAACTCAAGTACATGGGAAAAAAACTTGTATGAAATTTTACTTGGATGTGATGCCAACCACCTATAGATGAAGTAAGGCATGTGACTATTGGGAATGTGAAAGGAAATGCTATAAACTCAAAAATAGAGAAGGCCCATGTGTCGTGCACATTGCCCCCAATAGCTGGTATCTGGAACATATATTTTGAACTAAAAGTTTTATCAAATACCATGTTTTAACTAAGAATATAAATCCTCATGCCATTCATGATGCCCCTTATATCTATATTCTCTAAGTGAAATAAGTGCTAAAAACTATTGATTTTTAGACTAAAATATATTAGCAAAATTGTGACTAAACTCACCTCTCTACCTAATTCTAGAAAAATTTAATATTCTACTATTTGGACAATAGTGCCAAAAACTAGACACTTTGGTGTCTAATGTTGTAGTCCCATTTTTGGCACTATTTTATAGAGAAAAAACTGATGACTAATCTAGATTCTTTGTTGTCTACCTGTTCTAGTTTGCCTGTGCTAAGTTATATATTTTGGATTGTACTATTTTTAAACTACTTTTTTGATTGGTAGGGGCTTTGATCTCTATTTCAAAACCCTTATTTGTTTCCCCCTCTTCTGAGGTTAGGAATGAAGACCCTATAATGACTTCCCTTAGAATAAGAAGCCCTACAAGTGTATTAAGCTGTGAAAACATTTGACATAGCATTGATATATATTATCTCAAGATATAAAAAAAGTTGTAGAGAGATTGTTAGATCAACAAGGGTATGCCTAGATAGATATAAAAATGTAATAGCATGTGCATAAGAGTAAATTAGAATTCAAAATGTTAGTTATTTTTTAGTGGCATGGAGGGATGGAGCATGATGTCCATCATGGCATCCAAGAAGTAAGGTAAATGCATGATTAGAATCATGGCATTGCACAGAAAGATAAGCAATCAATAAATAAGCATACAAAGCAAGAAACACGTGAGAGTGGCCAAGGGGACAAATAATCACACAAGGCATACAAGACATGTTCAAATACCACATACACATACAATGGGAATAAGAAAAGATTGGCACATGGGCCATAAGCACATGAAAGGATAACATAAAGGACATTGGAAAGTGTCTAAAGGCACACACATATAGATAGGAATAAGGGACATTGTTAAATTTCTTGAAACATAAGTAGGAAGCAAATAGGAATTAGAAAATGCAAAAACATCAATCTAATCAAAGTTAAGAGTGGAAGCATGAAAATTACTAGAAATAAAAACATGCATCTAAATATGGAAAGAAAGAAGAAAGAGTATATAAAATATGTAATACAAGTTTAATGTATATGCTATGAAATATAGAAGTGTGATATATGTTAATAGATGTCAATGTGATATCTATGTAAGCAAGTAAAGAACATAATACAACAAGATGTCTAGAGTTTATAGTGTAAGAATGATATAACTTGGATGGTGTAGTCATGTAAAGTATGCCCCAATGGGTAAATGTATCAATACATATATGGGATGTATTAGGATGCCCCCTCGATGGGTGGAGTGAAGCAATCAAGGATCTGGATGCACTACACACACTCAAAGAAGATCAAGTGAAGCCTAGTAATATAGATAAATTGATACACAATAACATAAAATAATGTAATTTAAGTCTAGAATAATGGTTAACAATGTAAAACATAGATAATTTTTGTATTTTGAAATATTTCAGCTATGTACAATCAAGCAGAGGAAGCTATGTATAATTAATGCTAGAAAGAAAATTATATATAAACATCACATAATAATATAAGAGACTAGGCTCGAGGTGGGAAGGGATCCAAAAATGGAGTCTACTAGGTATAAAAATGGAGGAAAGGATTTTGGACATCATTGAATGCATCAATATCATCATATGATATAAGCATTGTGTTCATGTTTTCATCAAATCAAAAATGAATTGAGGGTTGCTCTAGTTGTGGAGATGTTGCTTCTACTCTTGGCCATTTAGTCTTGTTGGTAAGTGATTTCATTAGTAGAAGTGCTGGTGGTGCTATGATATGAATAATGCCTTAATGTTTTAGTTTATCTAATCACTGTTGTAAAGTTGTACATGAATTGATATCATGGTTGGTTATCCTATGAAAAAGGCAAAATGCGTCACCTTACTTTTGTGATAATCTTTTGATATATCTATGTCATACTTTAGGAAGCTTGATTAATTTATGATCAAGTAACATCTATAGTTAAAATTTTGGTTGATGTTGTGTACTACCTACCTGGATTTGAATGATTATCTTTTTATTTTTAGAAGTAACCATGTTAACTATATGTACCCAATGATCTATCTATGGTCATGAATATGGAGTATATCCTAAAAATATGTCATGAGATGTTGAGAGTGATGTAGGATGCTTAATAAGTTCTCTAGAATTGTCTTGGTATTCTCCTATGCCAACTAGTGTAAAGTTCAATCCACATAGATAATTATCTATGAGTGTGGGTGTTGTATCATCATTATCTGAAGTAACTTGGGAATATTTATCAACATCATGTATGTAAGGTAACTCTAAATTTACCACAAGAGGTAACTATGAAATATGAATCTCAATAACTATAGTAGGAGAAGATGATGAATGTTGTGAGAGTATCTATATCAACCTTTGGGGCTATATCTATGGGAGCAACTAGCACTGCTATAACTACTATTGGTAATGGCATAAGTGTAATAGGTTTAGTTACTATGACTATTGGAGTGACTGGAGATATTATAACTAGTTGAGCATCTATAGCTAGAGATATATCTAGAATTGGAGGAATGTGAGAGGTGCTAGTCTCTCCCAGCTCATATGTATGTATCTCATCAAGAGGAATATGCTAAAGTGGTGATTGCATGATAAGAGAAGGTGTCCTATCTGGCAAAATATTCAAAGATGACTCTGTAACTTGGCAATATTTGAATGGTTGATTATCTATTGCACATGTGTAGAGATATTCATCATGAATGAAATTGACACATCACTGTAGAGTAGAAGGAATGGCTTGCATTGCATGTATCCATGGTCATCCAAGTAAAATATTGTAATGGAGAGGACCAGGCATAACCTAAAATTGGGTACTAAGGGTTTTAGGTCCTACCATGATATCTAAAGTAATGGTTCCCAGTGTTTGTCATGGTATGTCATCAAACCCTTTAATAGTCTTATATGACTTCTACATAGATGCCATATCTACACCCATAGCCTATAATAATGTGATATTGCATATATTTATCCTAGCACCACTATCAACTATAACACTCTTTACTGCACTAGTTTTGATTTGAATTTGTATGAATAGTGGTAAATAATGATCAATAATTGCCTGAGATGGTGTGTCCTCTTTATCAAAAGAAATGGCATCTTCGATAGTTTTTAGTGTGTTTACTACTGATGCAAAATAAGAAGGCTCAGAGTTAGTTGGCATGGAATTCTAAGTGAGTGCTTGATAGAGAATGCCCTTAAACACATTGGCTTTTGGAGTAATTCTAACATTGAAATTTTTACTAGAGTATTACACAACTAATCTAAAATATCATATGACTTATTTAAATCTATTTGTGTAAGGGGCCCGAGTTGGGTATGGGATGGATCAGGTGCTTGTAGGATTTCTAGGTGGGTGAAGGAAGGATAACAACACATTAAGTAACAACTCTAATGACATTATCCATTATCCATATAATATTAGTAGTGTGTTTAGGAGGAGAGCATAGATAATCAATAGGGTGAGGAGATGGGATAATAACACATCGAGTAATACCTCTAACTACATTATCCACTATCTGTATAGGATTAGTAGTGTGTACAGAAGGAGAGTGTAGATAATCGATAGGGAGAGGAGGTGGAGGGATGAAAGGTGTTAGTTGGGATATCTGGTGATGGTTAGTGACTAATGGGATGGTGAAATAAACTATGCAATAGTATTTAGTATGGAAGATGGGTTCCAAGGGAGGTGGGATAAGAGGTGTCTTAATATATGGAAATATAGTTTGCTAGATATCATTCCATACTATTAAAAGTAAACATGCAAAGCAAAGAATGAAACTTTATACTAACATATGATAGACTTCATCATTCATATACATGATAGGCCCATTATCGTTTCTTTATTAATTTCAAGAAATGTAATAAGCATGTGTAAATAAGTGAGCATCATTTTTGCAATTTAGCTATGGGTGTAAGGTGATACCTCAAGAAGCAATAGGACCTAGTGTATGAAACTAGGAATTTTTCAAAAATATTATTTGCAAAATACTATAAAATTTTAAATTTGAAATTGATTTTCTAATTTTAATATTCAATCAAAATTTGTAAAAAATAAGTGGAATATTACTTAAAAATTACTAGGATTTAGTTGATGCAACTAGGGCTTTGAAATGATTTTTTTCAAAATTAATGTAATAATTTGAAAAAAATTGCTATAAATTTGTAGAATTAAGATTGAAAAATTTAGAAAAAATCTGAAAATATTTCTAAAATTAGCAACATATTTTTTTTAGTGGTTTGAAAGTGTTTATATGCAAATAGGACCTAGTATGTGCAAACTAGGGTTTAAGTGAATTATTGAAAATATTTCAATTAATTTGTAGTTTTTTAATTTTTAAATTCAATAAAAATTAAGAAAATATTTCAAAAAATTAGAAGTAATTATCCCTAGGGTTTCTAAGGTTTTTATGTGAAAATTTGAAGTCAAGTTCACCAAATGTTTTACTAAATTAGGGAAACTATAAGTTTAATTTCCAAAATAGTAAAGGGGTTTGGATTAAGAGAAAAATTAGTAAATAAATGTGCCTTAATTAACCTACTAATTTATTGAATTTGGAAATGCTTAATTGATTTCTAAAAATAGAAAATAAGGGGATAGAGAGTAAAACTAAGATGATTTTGGACCTAAGATGGATGAGATAGAGGCTAAAAATTGTTGATCTAGTTGGGTAGACTATTAGAAATAAGATACATAAGTCTATTTTATACCTAGATAAGAGTGCCAAAAATGGGACACCTAGTGGTCCAGTGTTGTAGTTTAAGTTTTGGCATTGTAATCCTTAGTGTCTGAGATTTTTGAGCTTTTTGGGTTCTATTCATCTACTCCAAGAGACCTTGTGCATGAAATATTGAAACTTCATTGTTTACAAAGCTCTATGTGTAATTGATTTTGTTTTCAAGGATCTTAGTTCCTCTTCATGATTGATAGGTGATCTTGAATCTAACTTGAAAAAGGGGTTAGTGTGTAATATGCACTAAACATGTGATCAAACCTTGTGTGTGGGCATACTACCTACATACTAATACTTTGAAGAGGGATCAAGGCCAATGTAGTTCTCCTAATTTCAATGTGTATTGTGTGATCATGCATATGCAATGCAAGTGTATATGAATTTTGGCAAGCTTGAGATGACTCATGACTGGTGCAAGAGTTTGGATAGGTTGGAAATAATAGTGGTTAGTTGTATGTAGAGAATAGGAAGATTTGTTTGAGTATACTTTAGTATAATTCTATCATGTGCTTTTAAAATGATTTCCAACCTTTCTAAATGACCTTTGAATGGGATTTTATAGGGAAACTAGTGATCTTGGGTTAGATGAACTTGCATTAGGCTGACAAGGGAAAAGATAAGGGTTCAAGAAAATATGACCATTTGAGGCTATTGTGGACTTAGATAACAGTGCTGGAAAGTGGACACCCTAGGTCCCAACATTTTAGTCCAATCTATGGAATTTTTGTCTAAGGGGAAAGGGACCCTGAGGGATAGATCTATGCCTAGGAGAGGAGTTTGAGAGAACATGGCCTAAATATAGAAGGCTTTGGATGACTAGAAAACAATGAAAACATGCCTAAGTGGGCCGTGTAAGTAAGTAGGAGAGACCTATGGTTTTGGTGTCACAAGTCATGCTCAAGTTGTACAAACTACATTTTAGTATGATATAATTACATGTCCACTGACTATTCTCATATGTGGATTCCATGGAAGGGAGTTTTAAATTAGAGTTGAATTGAGAGAGATCTTAATATGAAACAAATGATCACTGAGTATAATGCAACAAATTAAAAGGTCAACATGATCAATTCTAAGTTAAAAATTTAAAATATTGACACTTCTAATGTATGTGACTCTAAATATTCTCATGATATGCTTGGAAGGTGGAAACTATATTTTGATGGTGTTAGATGTAAATCTAGTTCTGGAGTAGGAATTGTCCTAATCAATCCTATTGGGAAGGAATTTAGTACTTATTATAGACTTTAGTTTCCTTACACTAACACTTTGGTCGATTGTGAAGATTTAATATTAGGACTACAATTTTCTATCAAACATAAGGTCAAGGAACTACTAGTTTATGGTTACTCAGAACTAATAGTTAATCAAGTTAGGAGTAAATACCAATGAAAATTATCTTATCTTATGAAATATAAGTTTAGAGTGTGGGAATTGATAGAATACTTTGATGCCTTTAACATTGTCTCAGTTTCTAGAGATGAGAACAAGCTTGTTGATGAACTAGCCTTAGTTGTAGCCAATCTTATGCCAAATCAAGATTATAAAATAAGAAACCTTAGCATTGAGTTGGTTCCATGTCCCTTAGTTCCTGATAATGTCAATCATTTACAAGTATTTAGTGATGATCAATAAATTATAGACTTCATGAATAAATTAGGAGTATTTGAGTCCCACATCATTGTTGAGGTTAATGAAAATTATCTTGATAAATAAAAATTTGGTGACAAGATTATCTAATTGAATGACAACAAAATTCCCAAAGGCATGATTACTTTAGAAAGACTGTTTGACAAAGATAAAATAGCTGAGACTATCAAGAATCCCAAAGTGAATGGGAAAGATTATATTATAGTTGACAAAGGTATTCAAGGTCAACCTCAAAGAGTAAATATTGGTACAACTTACACAAATGAAGAATTGAGAAAAGCTAAAGAGTTGTTGACTAAGTATAAGGATGTCATAACATGGTCCTATGAAGACTTACAAATATTTGATCCTATATTCATTACCCATACCATTCCATTAAAAGAGGACTTAAACCTTTTAGGTATAAGCAAATGCCAGTTGACCCTATTTTAAAACCATTAATCTAAAAGGAGGTCACGAATCTATTGGATGTAAAAAGAGTGTTTCCCATTAGACATTCTACTTGGGTAGCCAACTTAGGACCAGTCAGGAAGAAAAATGGAGAAATTAGATTGTGCATAGACTTTAGATATTTGAACAAAGCTTCTTAAAAGGATAAATATCCTTTAGCCTCTCTTGAACAAGTAATTTAAATTGTTAGTGGTTCTACTATGATGTATTTTCTTGATGGTTTTTCAAGTTATAATCAAGTGCTTGTTAACAAAGAGGACATAATGAAAAATGCATTTACAACAAAATGGGGCACTTTTGCCTATAAGAGAATGACCTTTAGAGTAATAAATGCAGGAATTTTTTTTTAAAGAGATATGGACCATTCTTTCCAAGGTCTCATAGGTAAGTTAATTATTATATATATGGATGATCTAGCTATGTTTTCTAAAAATAGGGAATATTAAATCATGCACTTACAATAGGTATTTGAATTTTTTAGGAGGTATATAATCCCATTCAATCCCAAGAAAAGCATTTTTTGTGTTACACAATTGAAAATATTAGGACATGTTTTAACTAAAGATGAGATTTCTATAGATACTAATAGAATTGATGCCATATCCTAGATATAACCCCTAATATTAGAAAATAATTAAAGTCTTTCTTTAGGAAAATCAATTTTGTGAGAAAGTTCATTTCTGATTTTGTAGAGATTGTGAAGCCACTTAATGACTTATTGAAGAAGAATTCCAAATTCATATGGAATGAATAATCAAGGAAAACCTTCAAAGACATTAAAGAAGTAATTGGGTAGGCACTGATGTTGATAAGTCATGATTTATCAAAAGATTTATATCTCTATTATTTTTCTTCTAATCATACAATAGTTAATTTCTTAACTTAGAAAATAGATTAGTGTGATCACCATATTATATTTATTAGCACTAATTTTAAAAATTCTAAGTTAAACTATTCTCTTATTGATAAATAGGCATGTAGGTAGTTAAAAAATTTAGACACTACATTCTTAAGAGTAAAGTGCATGAAATATTGCCATATCCTACCAATAAACTTATGCTTAGTCAATATGAATTAGGAGAGAAGAGAGGTAAATGGATGTCTATTCTCCAAGAGTATGATATTAAGATAAAAAATACCAATTTGGTAAGGTGTCAAGGATTGATTCAAATGACTACCAATACTAATTCTAAAGTTAATGTCATGCAGGTGCACCAACAATGTTTTAAACCAAATGATTGGTATGATGCAATTATTCATCTTCTGATCAATGGTTTTTATCCTGCAAGATTTAGTAGAGAGAAAAGAAGATCTTTGAGGCTCAAAGAAGCACATTTCTTGATCAAGGATGGAGTACTCTTTAGGAAGAACTATGAAGGTATTTACTTAAGGTGTATTTCCAAAGAATAAAAAATTGAGATATTGAGTAATTTTCATGAAAATATTGGAAGTAGACACCATTATGGAAAGACAACAACTCACAAGATCTAAATGGCATGATGCTATTGGTGTATAATCTTCAAGGATGCACAAAACCATGTTAAAGAGTATCATCAATGCCATAATTTCAACACCAAAGAACCAAGAGCAGTTATGTCATTGAGACCAGTTATGATTAATAAACCTTTTGCTCAATAGGGATTGGACTTTATGGGGTGATCAAACCCAATTATTTATATGTACACAAATATGTTCTTACTACTAATAATTATTGCACAAGGTGGACAAAGGTAGTGGAAACCAAATAATATAGAATTGAAGATGTGATCAAGTTCTTAGAAGAAAACATATGCACTAGATTTGGGACACCAATATCTCTAGTTTGTGATAATGAAATAGCCTTTATATCCATTGAGATGACTGAATGGGCTTATGATAATAACATCATTCTCAAATTTTCATCAAACCATTACCCTCAAGGTAATGGATTTTTAGAATCGACATATAAGAACTTGATGAAATCCATTAAAAAGTTTGTAGCTGAAAAAACCAAAGACATGGCATAAATTGATTAAATATGCTTTGTGGGAAGGTAGACCTAGAGTGAAGCAAGAATTGAAAACATCACCATTTTTGCTAGTATATGGTCAAGAGACAATATTCCCCATTACTCTCAAGTTTCCAACTTACAAGTTAAGTTCATGTAAGAGTACATAGAAGAAGACCAATAATTTTTAGATTCAAGGTTCTTGACATCATACAAATGGAAGATACAAGGGAAGAAGCATTTGAAAACTTTAGCAAAAATCAAACCACAGTCAAGAGATGGTTTGAAAATCATTCAATCATTAAGGTGTTTATGTAGGGATACCTAGTTCTCTTATGGGATAAAACATTAGAACCTAAAGAAAAACATGGGAAATTCACTCGCTCATAGATTTGTCCTTATTATATTACTAAAATATTGGGAGACAACACCTTCAAGCTCAAATAATTACAAGGAGCTTATTTCACATTCCCAACTAATGGGAAATACCACAAGCACTACTTCTTTGCTCTTCCAGCTAAAGTCTTCATGGAGTGATTTGGACTAGTTAGGGTTAGTGTAGGTAGGCTTAGAATTTTTTCTTTCTTGTTCCTTATTTATAAATAGTGCTTGTGAAAAATTATTTTCTTATTGTTTATTTGTTATTTATTCTAATTTTTGTGTGTTTCATTTTCTCAACTTTATTCCTTGATTTCAATAAGTCTTTTTCAAGACAATTTCTATCTCTAATCCATCCTAATTGCTCAAAATGAAACCCTCAAATCAAGAATAAAAGTATGCACCTCAGGCATTGGTTGATCATGGATTTTGGAAATCAGAACTTGATGTCATAGTTTTGAGGAATTGGTAAGGATTGATATCTAGGTTAATTGTTCCTTAAAATCTTAAACCTTGTTTTGATCTAAGTTTGGTTCTAATAAGGATTTCACATGTTGAGTGAATGTTTGAATTATTGGAGCAAAGTCATGTTAGCACTTAAAGAATAATATTTCCTAGAATGAAGTTTATAACCAAGGATGATTCTCTGAAGATCAAACATTTGAAAAAATCCTAAAACCTTGATAAATATAGTTCCCAACCTTGTTGAAATATGAATACTTGAAAAGTACCAAAAATAAGAGATTTATTAAAAATTTAAAAGCTTTCTAAGAAAAGGTGATTATTGTAAACTCCACAAGGGTTATGGACGCTTGGCTAGTAGTGGAGTAAGGCCTTGAGTGAAGCCAAAGGTATATCTATCAAGGCTATGGACACCTAGATATAGGTAGAGAAATATGCAAGCCTTCCTTGATATAAAAGCATGATTCTTAATGAACATTTAAATATTCTATAAATCAATGTTAATGATTAAAGTCATGAAATTTGGAAGTTGCTTCCTAAATTCCATGGCAATTAATTAAGGAATCAAAGCACACACACATGACTAAGTTTTGATGTTTGATCCTAATTTTTCATGTGTAAGACTTGTTTTAATCATAAATTGATCTTAATGATGGTACTTGATCATGTGGAATGTGTAGTCTAGTTATTAGTCCAAACTAAGAGTATCTGATTTCTAATGTTTTGTAATGTTTCTCCCAGAAGTCACCATTTGTTGAGGTCAACATACACCCATTTTTGAAAAATGAGGACCCTTGTTAAATTTTGAAAATTGTGTTATAAATTGACATTCAAACCGATCAAAAATGCATTATTGAATATCATGGTTTGCTTCAGCTTACATTGGCATGTTAGCTTATTGTCTTTATTTAAATTTATCTAATGTTGATAACATGATTGTTGTGTCTCATGTTGTAGGTTTAATGGAGTCAATTATGTGAACAATTACCAAGGTTTTATACATTAATTCTAATTTGACCCTTTATTTTGATCAAACCTTGGTATTTTAATCAATTAATTGAATATATGTTTAAATCATATAAAAACCTTGGTCTAATATGTTTTAACCTAAGTTCCTTTTAAAATAGATTCAAATTTATGCAGGATCAAATTTATTTGGGAACATTTTTATTATGTTTTAAATTTAGTTTAAATTTTATCCTAAAGTTATAATCATGTTTATTAACACAACTAAAACCTTAGTCTAAAATTTATGCTAAGTCCTTTATATCCTGAAACCTCACCTAGTCTATTTTATTATTCACTGGGACTAATTAAATGAAGGAACATTTTTATATTTTATACCTAGATTAAAACATTATTCTAAGTCCTAATTATATTTATTAATACAAATAAGACCTTAGTATAAAATTTTATACTAATTATATATGTATCAAGAGCTTATGTCTTTAATTTTATATTCATAGGTTCTAATTAATCCCAAGGATGCCAAGTGTCAAGATTATGGGAGCTAAAAGCAAATATCAATGATCCATGGGAAAATATTGAAGTCAACAAGTCTAAAGTATTGATAGATGATGTGTATTTATTCATGTAATGAAAATATAATAGTGAGTGAGGAATTAAAGAGTCAAAGGCTCTACAAAGGAATGCAAGATCGACAAGTGGCAAGATATCGGTAAAGTGGCAATGGATCCTACAACAAGTGTGAGTCAACAAGAAAAATAACCTACAAAAGAACATGAGATCAAAAAGTGTCATGATCTTAGAAAAGCTAAAATAAATTGATGGTTCATGATCAATAATGTATCCAGAATATCAATGGTGTGAACGAAGGGAAACTTTTCAAAATACCCAGATCACATATGATGGGGACATGTGTCACAATCATGATGAACTAGATAGAGATCAATGAATAGAATTTAAGCTCCTTGATAAATATTAATGGTACATAATAGGTCAATAATTTAATGTCTCAAATGGAATGAGAAAATGTCATGTGGTGACCAGGCATTAAATAATGAAGTCTGTTTGTAAGGTGCATAGAGAACCTATGAAGCTACCCAATGACACACTCTCAGGAACTCAAATGAAAGATCAATGACCCATGGTGAATTGAAGGTTAGGAGGAATTTTAAGAGATCAACGATGTGAGTTAATTGAGACTCAAGATTAAATATGAAGGTGACATGTGTAAAATGATGAATGGTCATATTTTGAAAATTAATGAATAATATGGCAGGGCAACACCACATAAGCAAGACACATCAAATTGGGAAATATTGTGGGCCTAATACATGAAAGGTATGAATATGTAAATCAAATGTAATATAAGTCACAAAAATCTCATTATTCAAACTAGCTTACCACCTTTAAAAGTCCTACGGTGTATGAATTACCCTAAATTATCTTTGGAATCATTGTAATTGAACATAAATAGTTGAATTGTCATCCCAAATTAGATAATTTGATCATAATTGTAACTATGGTGACCTAGAAGCATGTTTCCAAGTAAGATGTGGAGCTATATTTATTAAGAAATGTAGAAGGAAATGTGTTCAAGGACACCTATTTCATCGTCATTACCTTAAACATAGGAGATAACAATTGGTATAAATTATTCTGGACCATTGAGAACTAACCAACCATTATTAGGGAAGAAGATAATGATCTCTCTACCAAGAGACTATATGATGACATTGTAGTAATCTAGATGACTGGTCTACTTTATGTAGTAAAAAAACTAGAGGTACTCCATTACATTGATATTCTTGCTCCTAATTTTAAGGAAGCAAAGATAGATAAGGGCATGTTAATTAATGAACACAATCACAAGAAAGTAGCTTACATTTTTGCTATTACATTTGATTCCTATTATAAATTACCCAAACCCTAAAAAAACCTAGCCTCTATCAATTCTTGGGCTAAAGAACACAATTTAATGGACACCCTTACCATGTGGTTATATTTTGGGAACTAAATCTTTTTAGACCTAATTAAGAATATTCATATCAACCAATTTAGACCAGGGGTTAAGATAATAATGACAATGTTTAACAAGTGTGAAAATACAACTACTACATATATAGACCTAGTATAGGTGCTTATGGTCTACTTTATTGTTAAAAAGATAATTGTTCCTCCCTTAGGTGAGATAATTAGTACCTCATTGAGTAGATAAATCTATGTAATTAGGCATAATAAGAAAACTTAATTTTTCATGATGTCTTATCTCCTAGATGCCCTATGTGCAACAACAAATATTTCTAATTAGAGGGAATGGTCTCCAAATGGAACCCAGATAGTTTCCCAATATTATTCTAAGTTTCACATCTAAAAATATAGGGATCACATTTAATTTATCTATGATTGTGTCTATCCATCCTTAATTGAAGCTATAATTGGTATCCCCATGTCAAAAATTAGTCCATTGATCAAGAAATCTATTAAAGGAATGGGGGATATATGTTTGTACCCTAACTAAACTATAATAAAGATTGAGGGGACTCAAAATTCTCCCCTAAAGTTACCAATCCATGTTATTGATAAGCTACTAGAGCAAGAGGTGGCCTAAAAATTGTTCCATGGTGTATATGGCCTTTGTAAAACCAAAAGAAAGGGACTTATTCACATATTATCTATACAAATTAGAAAGACTACCTTCAGGTATTGGGATAGTATTAAGGTTGCATTAAAACATAGGTTGAATTTCAACCTATATATGGATGATCATAGGTAATAGGACCCTTATGGGAAGGTGAAAGAGCATTTAAGAATAAAAGGAATTTTGAATGTGCCTTATGAACATGAACCCAATGACTTTGATTTTGTATACATTAAATCATCCTCATACTTTGAAGTGATAAGAATATTTAAGGAATGTAATATTAGACCTAACTCTATATTACAAAGAGATTATAAGGTGGATGATAGGTGGAAATTTGGCCCCAGGTAGTATCATCTAATAAGCAGTGAATCTTCAAGACTTCCATTAGCCAGTAGACAAGTTAAGAAATAAATAAAACATAATCTTGAAGAGAAAAGGCTAGACAAAATTCCCTTAAGTTCATAAATACCTAAATCATCTAAGATAATAGAGAATGATCTACCTTTAGAGGAGGTTCATATGATAGCCTTTGATCCTATTGAGACTATTGAGGATGCATTAAATTTTCTATCCATGACATATGATATAGAGTCAAATGATGAAGAGATAAAGGTTGAGGAAGACAAGGAAGAGAAGGGTAAAGAAAAAGTATTAGACTTGGTGGTTGTCAATCCTCTAAAAAGGAAATTTAAGACATCCATTATCTCAAAGACAAAGAGACCTAAAGTGACCATCACTACTCCTTTAAGTAAAGTCAACCTCTTTAGTGAAGAAAACATATTGTATGGTCCACCTATTCCAAAATGGTTCTTGTATGAACCTATATTGGAGAGAGTGCCTAGTATGCATCATCATTGGGCTATGATGAAAGCTATTAACATTCTTATGCATCAAGAGATTAAGCCATGGATCATTGATCTAAAGGAAGAAGAAACAAGGAGACTAGTTATACCAAGTGATTTAACAAATTCATCATAAATGGAGGTCCTTATCCCACATGTGATAAAATATATAGTTAGAGTTAAGTGTGATCCAGAGACTACCATTTTATAAAGGGTGACTAAGAAAGTAGTCATACAAGGTGGTGAGGAGGTGACATATAAAAAAATAGAGACTTTGACTAATTTTACTTATAAGAAAAGGTAAAGACCAGGTGAAGATCCAATATTTGAATAAGATGTCTTGGAATTGGCCCAATCTCATTTAGAATAGATATAAGCTACTATCAAGGTCCTAAAATAGAAGAATAAGAACTTAGAAGAGAAGTCAATCTTGTTAGCTATAAGAGATATGGTTTAGGAGTTGAAGCCACTATGAATGACTTATTTAGATCTTTGAATGTAGTAAAGTCTAAGTATACTTGGTAAACAAACATGGTACTTTGGTTATAGGCCAAGTTGGCCAATGGTAGGATTCAAGCCACAAGGTGAAGGATTTTATCAATGTTTTGATGGAGGATCTAATTCCTAAATTTAGAGTAGTTAGCATAGTCTATTTGAATATGGCTATGGAAATATTGGTAGATAAGATCAAAGTATTAATTAAATGGTCTAGGGGCATATGAGATATCTCTAATAATCTTTGATAGTTAGAAAATAGAATGATGCACATACTTGGGAGTTTGATCAAGGATCATACTTCACTCAGTCCCCTGGGCTTGATCACTGATGAGGAGTTCAAACATAGAGCTACTCAGTTCATGTAGGATGTAAGGAATCAAAGCCAAGGAAAGACTGGGGTAAATAATAAAAGGACCATGGACATCATTTTATTAGCTAAAGAGAATATGGGAGATGTTAGAAGCATCAAAGAAGCATTGAATAAGGTAGAAAAGGATTTAAAAGGCCTAAAAGATCAAGAAATGGAGTTTTTCATGGAACCCATTGTCAACCTCAAGCTAATTGATGAGCAACACTACAAAATAAATATCCTACATAAGAGATAAAGGGCTACAGTAATAAAAGGGTCTCATAGTCAAATTGGTTGACTTAAGTATATTCCTTTTATAACTTGACATGTATATTATTTTGAAAAGGGATTATTCTCTTTGTAAAATCATGTGCAATCTTGTAAATTTCATTGCTTATAGGTCAATCCTTTAACAAGTGTTGTTAATTATAGAACATTATAGAAGGATAGTTGTCCTAGACACTTGTACAATTGTCATTTTACATGATTGACTGACATACCTCCTTAGTCTTCTATAAAAGGGGTATTCTCATTTTTAAAGACGAGAGAGTTTTTGAGAAAAAACTATATAAACTTTGAGAAATTAATACATGCAAGGAAATATGTAAAGATTGTCTAGTATTTATTTGTGTGTTTGATATTATGGTTGCTCTCTTAATTATCTATTTGGATGTGCAAATTTGAATTATTTTCATAGATTATTGATGTGTTCATATGAATGTAGAGTTTTCAATTTGTGCTTAAGATAGGTTGATTGAAGGATTTTAAGTTTATTTAATTTTTAATGCTTCCTTTATAGATGTGCTAATGCAATTTATTTATGAAAGTAAATCTCTAAAGTGAACTTGATTTCTTATTTGTATTATTTCACTTTTTCTTAGACATTTTCTCAATATATGGTAGGATATGTGCCTTTACAATTTCATGTCATATATTGGTTTAATACATGTCTTGATGAAATTTAAACTCTATCATAATGTTTGGATTGAAAATTAGAACACCTTCTTTCTGCCCTACCCTTCCTTTTTCTCAAATTTTTGATCAATTCACTTTATCTTAGCTTACATTGTAAAAATTCATGCTAGCTTAGACTTTAGAATTAGGTTTGATCATTATTTACTCTACTTAGTTCAAATCATATTCATCTTACAGAAGAAAGCTATTAGGCCATGGTTTCTCCCAACAACCAAAGAGTTACATTATAAATTTTGTGAAATAGTTCATTTCCTTTACCGCTATTCCACCAAAAACATCAAAAATATCATAACCTACAACTCATGCAATGGATTATTTGAATACATAAATGATAAGTGTTTCTTAAACACTCTAAACCCATATGATACACTTTCAAGCATCAAAACACCATTGTAGACCATATGACCATCATGGCTATGGTTTATATACATGGTGCTTCATTATTTCAAAGAATTTAAGGATAGTTTTAACATACATAAGACAAAAAAATAGAAAAATAACAAGGGGGGTCAATTTTGTGACAAAAAAAAATGGTAGAATAAATCAAAATATATAAGGAAAATAATTTATAGGGGGGACTCATTGAAATGATGAATCACTCTATAAACAACCCCTATTTGTATAATAATTATTTGACAAACTAAAAAATTCATATGTAATTTCATTAAATGTAATTAATATAATATATACAAATAATTCTTATATAAATTATGACCTACAACATAAAACTTTAACCTAAAATAATAAAAACATTAATTTTGTGATACCAAATAATATTATAATTCACGATTCACTCAAGTAATTTAAGGGAAATTATATTATAGTTTTGGGTTACATATCCTTCAATAATTGCATACCATGAAACCAAATGTGGAAATTAATATTGTACACAAATTCATGATATGATACAAAGGGGAACAAACACATGCACCCAATCATGGTAATCAATACTCAGCCCAACATTTGGCTAACCTTTGCATCCATAATACCATAGTTGGGAAAAGACCAAGATTATAATATAAAAACTCATGATTGTTTATATAATAATCTAAATTTATAAAATAAAAATAAAATAAATAAATAATATTTATCTACAAAATATAATATTATTTACAATCAATTTTCAATCACTGATAAGTATGGCTCATTTGGTTCAATTTTGATAATCTCCATACATTTAATAGTTTATTAATGAATATAATATTTAATTCATTTGATGTGTTTAAAAACCTAAAAAAGACTTAAAAAATGTCCTAAATTGTGGGTTTTTTGAATATTAAAAAAATAATTCAATTGTATTTGCATAGATAATTCTTGTAGATGTCCTCTCTAATAGTATTAGTGAATATGATTATTCAAATACACTTACAATAGTATATGAATTGAGGGCTAATAGAGTGAATTACAAAGAACATATTTACATAAGGACTCTAATATTACACATTAAATTAATTTATTTACATAATGATAACAAGATATGTAAATAATTTATTTAGCAAGGATGACTTACGACACATAAAACTTTAGCTAAAAAAAACCAAAACACTTATTTTGTGTATACACAATAATTATTGTAATCCATGATTCACTAAAATATTTTGAGGTCATATTATAAGGATGACTTTTATCCTCCATGAAATGTTTTATGAAATAGACAAGAACAAACCCATGCACTAAACCATGGTGACCCATGCCCACCCCAACCATTGGCTATTGTCTTTATCCATAATACCATAGAAGAGAAAGACCAATGTGAAAATAGAATTTCTAAAAAATATTGGTGTCATAAATAAAATTCATCAATATTAATATTACCAATATTTTTATATAATAATCCTCTAAGTGATGATATGGTGGTACACATTATTGGTAGTTTGACTATCAAGTATGTACAACTCTATCTTCAACCTAAAAAACAATGGACAAAATCAAAGTCATTTATAATTTAAAAATATTTCAAACTCAAATGAAATGATAATGGTCTTATGTGAAAGTGAAGCTTAAAAATAAATGTATTATTATGTTAATATCTTTATGATAGTGATGATTTATAACATAGAAAACATTAACCAAAATAAAAATAAATTATATTTTCATACCTAGTTAATATTTGCACAATCGTGGTTATAGATCTAAGTTAAGATATGTATTATATTTCACACCCATAATTCCAAAGTGGAAAGGAAACAAAAATAACAATATATTATTTATTCAAAGAGATATTAAACAACATTAGACCATTTCCAACAATACAACCTTACAACCAATACAACTCCATAAATTCCTATAGGCTTATGAAGTACAAACTAACACCATAATGCTACACCCAAGTGACTCAAATCCAATGTCCCCTCCTATAATTTTGCTCAAATATATATCAAAATACTCATTTTAACCTCTATTTGAATTATTTCCTAATTTGGAATTGAATTACTTTTAAAATGAAGAGGATGTTTGTGTGTGTGTGTGTGTATAAACCACCCATTTATATTAATTTTTTAAAAAAAACCCACTAAAGCCAAAAATATTAAATTATATTGACATATCAAGATGTAATCCAATCATTAAATGCACACAATTCTTGGTAGTAATGCATCCCAAAATAACACATCACAAACTCTTTTTACATATTCCCAATGCCATTTCAAGCCAAACGCCAAATGTGTCACTACTTATCCATAATTTTTTTCAAGTAACTAACATTAGGATCAATGATGTGTGAAATTAATATATAAATACCAAAGATAAAAAAATTTGTTTATTGAAGTTATGTAACAAACTAAATCTATATGATTAATTCAAGTCACCACAATTATGGTGTTGTGATATACGGTGAGAGACAACTTCACCAAGAGTAACCAAGGATAGATCCACCAAAGATATGACCACATAAAATAACTAGAACTTATGGTGACTCATATAGTAATCCTAACACATAAAATTATACTATAGGCCATTATGAAATAAAAACACTTCACTAATATTAATTATCAACTAAATACTCATGTTTCTAGTTAATACAATATTATGCATAGACTTGAATGCTCCTACATCATAGACCTCAGGTGATAAAATTTGTTATCATGGTGTTCACACACTTTGGATAAGTGGAAAACTAATTTGACCATATCCAAAGGTCTTGACATGTCTTTACATCATGAAAAATGACTCTTTCCTTCCATTTCACTTGGATTATGAATTAGGTCCAAAATAGCATCCTCCTCTAAGAACCCTTTATTTACTATTGCACCATCTCCCACTTTACTTGGGTCAATGTCCTCTATCTGTGATTCATAATCCTTTCTTCTACTTCTCTACTATGACACTAGCCATTATCACATTCTAATGTTTTGGGTTTTTTTTTCACCTACCCCTACATGGTGCTATTATCCATCATTACACACTCTATCTCCAACAAATTATCGTTACTACTATGCACAACCAAATGAATTTGATTCACATTATCCCTATTTTCTATCTTAAGTAGATTCAGGATATGGACTCATCCATCCTTCCTCACTTAAACTATATTTTCTCTCCCATAATATGGTATATTTTGTTTATATTACCATTTACTCCCCAAAAAAACATGACATGTATCGATCTATATCACATCACACATAACTTTGTATGTGTAGATACAAATCACCATATCTAATTCACATTGTTCCTTTGCAATGTTATCTATATATTCTATCAACCATGCTATTTTGTATGGTATTGGATGTGTAGTTTTCAACAATCCTAATTTCCTCACCATTTTTATAGATGCTAAATTATAAATGCTTCCATTATTTACCAAAACTATGGAGCATTTACCTCACCCTATAGTTTGTTAAAAATGTATTTGTAGCTTTAAATATTTATTTTTATCTATGAATTTCAAGGATATCCTCTCTAATAATAAAATTTTCCCTTACTTAGGTTCATATATATGATGACATGCATCTCTTCAGATTCTTCACTTGTTAGTAAGACTTATGCAGCACTACTTCCTTTATTTCCACTATCCAAATGGACATGAGGGAACTCAAATGTGTGATGTCCTCCCTCCCCACATTTAAAACATGTTCCTATGATATTACACATCTACCTCTTCCTCTTAAAATTATTATAGAATATGATCCTTTTTTTTCTTGTGATGATTTCAAAGTACCCGCATCTTCATCACTCTTTTCCATTGATTATTCTTTGTTCCCACCAATCTTAGATTTAATTATAATAACACTTTTTATACATGATAACTTATATTTTTCTCTTTGTGAATACTAATATGCTTCCTCCATTATCTAAAATCTCACTATGTTGATCTCATCTTGGATGGCCCATCATAGTCCATTAGTATATTGTGTCACCTTTTCTTGTTTTATCTCACTATTATGAGCCTAGATAATGATATTGTAAAATTACTCTGTATACTCTTTCACATATTAGCTCATTATTTTATATAATATCAAAATTATTCAATGGATCTAATTGATAATCTCCAAGAATAAACTTGGCTTTTAATTTTTCAACCATCCTTTCATAACTAATGATTTTTTATTTAACTTTTTTATTCTAATCAATCTCTACTTCCTTCCACCATAGAGTTATGTGTCCCTACACATAATTTTTATTGCACTTATCCATTAATTCATTAAACAAAAAGTATTATTCCATGTATATTAACCAATATATCAACTCTTCTAGGTTCAATGTCTAATAAAACACACATCCATCATTAGTGTTTCTATTCTAATATTAGATATAGATTTGATAATCCTCTCTTCTCGATCATCCAATTGATCTCAAATTTCATATCCTTATTAATCATCATATTATGATCCAACCTATATATTTATCCAATCATCCCTCAATATGAATCCTCTTATTCTACTTCGTATACTCCAAGCAACCTTATTTGCATAATTTACAACATTTATGTGATCTCATCTAGTATTCCATTGATATTTGAAAATACTATGCCTTATTTACCTATTCTTATTGGATGCATATTGACATCTCAAAAACTTAAAATATACTATTATATCACTCATAATCCCATGAAAACATATTTTACAAACTCTTCTATTATTTACCCACCTTCACAAAGAATGGATAACACCAACCTCGACTATTAATCTTAGAGGTTTTTTCCTTGATTTGATATCAAATGATGCAATCATCTTTATAGGTCTTAGTTAATGTATATATTATAATACAAAAATAATAATTACATAGTGTAAATATAACAACAATAATAATGTGTTAATGCTTTAAAGAGATATTATATAACATCAAACTGATTACCAATAATACATCCTTTTAACCAATACAAATCCACAAATACTTATAGGCTTACAAAATAAAAAATAACACATTAGTTTACCAAAATGACTCAAATCCAATAACCCCTATTGTATTTTTAATAAAATATCTATTTCAATACTCCTTCCAACAGATATCTATTTCCTAATCTATAAGAGAAGTCTTTTCAAATGAAGAGGATGTGTTTATAAAGATACATAATCCACCCATTTACATTAATTGATTTCAATAACCCACTCAAGCCACATAAAGTTAAATTACAATCATTAAATGCACATAATTCCCATTAATAATGCATCCCATAATAACACATCACATAATTAATGCATTATAACACATCATAAACTCCTTGACATATTCCAAATTTCATTACAAGCCTCATGCCAAATGTGTTACCACTTATCCATGAAAGGTGTCCAAAAAACTAACATTAAGATCAAGGATGTGTGAAAGAAAGATATTAAAAATTATTAACAGAGGTTCATATAATTCATTGTCATAACGTGCTAGTGTTTGTATTATGTTAATGCGGTTAAATGTTCAAAATAATTCAATCTATTTTATTGGTAGCTATAGAATTAAGAAATTTTAAATTTATTATTACTCAGGGTACATTTAATTAGGATAAATTTACTTGTTTAGATTATATATATTTCTTAATATAGATACATAAATTTAAACAAAACAAGGAAAACTTATGCATAAAAAATAACACAAGAAACTTTTACGGGAACATACCTCTATGTTTGTATACTTGTGAATATGTTGAATAAAAAATATAGATCCAAAATATGAATAATTAAAATCAAATTATATCTTATCTCCAAATATTCATTCAATGAAATGCACATGGTATCTAGTGTATATTTTTGACTCTTAATGTTTGATTTATAGCAATTAGTCTTAGATAGGTGTGAATGATGTAGGAACATGACTCCAATTTTGTAATTTTAATTTGTTGTTATTGTTATGTATTTATTATGATGTTTAAAGGGTATTATAAGTCATTTAATATACTTTAGAATAATTTATAATTTCATATATTAGGTTGTGTTAGCTATAATTTGAATTTGGCACTTTCCTATCAAAATCCAAATTCAAATGTTTGAATGAGAATCTTTGGTTTAAGAGGTTTTTCACTAATTTATAATGATTGTTAGGAGTTTTTATAGGTGTGTTAAGTTTATTGAGTGTATTAAAATTATTATTAATGTGTTTTATACAAAGGATCACTTCATTTGTCATTTTGGTCATTGTTCTAGTTTGTAAAATACAACTCAAGTCTATTCAAGACCTATATTGGGAGGTTCTTGAGTAGTTAGAGTTTTTATAGGAGTATATAATGAATTTTATAGGATTAAATTCATTAATAATAGATTAAGGGAATAATTTTTAAGGTTAAAATAATGGATAAGGAATTTTTAGTTACAAAATCAATAAGAAATTCATTAGAATTCTATGCATTCACAAAGATTGATGCCTTTCAATGCAAAACTTTAGGTTTTGAGGTGTTTTATAGTCTCAAGGAAATATTATTGATATTATTGATGATATTGTTATTGAATATTTGAAATTTAATAGTCAATATTCACCACATTTAATAGTAACTATAATAATGATCAAGTTGCACAATTAAATTGAATGTTTCTTAAACATCACAACTCTATCCAAATAGGCTTGTAAAGTCTTCTCAAAAAAGCTTTCCACAGGAGAGAATTACCAATTTTTAAATATTTGTTTTTAAAATGTAATTATTTTTATTTATTAATTATTTATAAAGGTGAAAAACACATTACTCAATTGAAATCAAACCCTTAAAAAACTTTTTACTCTTGAAAATTAACATTTTCTCTCTCTCAGTCCATGTAAGGAAGCTACTGAAGAGGAATGACCATTTCATGGTTTTGGTATGTGGATATTGAAAACAAAAAAAAATTTACTTTTGTGATGGGTTTTATATATTAAAGGTGAATCAAACACTTTATTCTAATTTTGTCATGTGTGGAGATGTTTATAACCAAAATATAGTTGTAGACCTAGGAGACCTAATTGACAAAGGACTTGAGATTTTGTACTTTCATAGTGAGTTATATTATGAAAATTAGAATAGTGTTGTAAAACCTTAATGGGTATATAAAAAATCTTTTGGTTTGATCTGAATCCTTATTTGGTAAAAAAAATAACTCAATAAAAGTGCCTCAAGAGGGCTACAAGAAGAGGCCTAAAAATAACAAAATTTTGAAAATAGAGAACCTTCCCTTTTGATTTGGAATCTAAAATTTCGTGAGTTACTAGGGGATGATATTGGGTATATAAATATATATATTTTTTGATCTGTAACATTCTATATTTGTCTTAACATTCAAAACAATACCTCAAGAGGGCTAGTAGAGATTATATAAAGAAGGAAAGATTGCATTTTAGTTGTTTTTATCTAATTTATCTAAATCAGTTTGGTATCAGAGTAGTTTTAATACCTAAAGGATACTTAAATAAGGTGTAAACTCTTAGATAATGAGAATGAATTGATAGTATTTAGGTCAGCTACCTAACATAGTGAGTTTTGGTCAAATAGCTTAAAAGGTGCAAAAACAAGATGCCACCTAGAAAGAATAGAGCCAATATTCAAACTATATTGGAGGAATTAAAAAACCTAGGGATTGTTTTTAATTATGTACTTACAATAGTATATGATACTCAAATAAGGGGAGTCATAACAGGAGATGAAAGTGATAGAGAGGAAGAACTCCAAGACCTAGAAGAGGAAGGTGAATAAGTTGGAGATTGTGATGAAAAAGGTATGATAAGAATACTAAAAGAAGTAATGAAAAAGGGGTATAAACCAGTATTGTAACTTCCTAAACATTAAACAATCTTGGATGGATAAGAACTTATTGATTTGATTCTAGAACTAGATGAATATTTTGACTATGAAAGTGTTCTAGAAGAGAACTAGGTAAAATTTGCTCGCACAAAGCTAAAAGGACATGCATCCCTTTGGTGGGATTTCATCCAATAAAAAATAATAAATAAGGGTAAGACAAAGATCAAGTCTTGGGATAATATGGGATCAAAGTTGAAATGAAATTCTTTCCAAGTGACTATGAAACAAATATCTTGAAAGATTACAAAATTTAAAACAAAAAGAAATTAGTGTCAATGAATATAAAGAGAAATTTTATAAGTTGGTCATGAGATCAAGCCATATAGAAGAGGATAAATAAAAGGTTTCTATATATCTTACAAGATTGAGCTATAATTTTCAATATGAACTAAGTCTCGTTAGCCCCAAGACTCTTGAAGAATGTTATCAACATGCATTGAAAGCTAAAACTAAGATTAAAGAAGACAAACACAATAGAATAGAGGTAGAGGTAGAATTTATATAAAAATGGGTGAGAAAAGAGGTAGACATACCTCATAAAGAAAATAATAAGTTATAACTTCAAAATAATAGTTACTTAATCTTAGAGGTAGATTTAGAGGTAGAATGCCATATTTCATAGGTGAATATTAATTAAGAGGAAGAGGATCTAGTGGCTTCACACGTAAGTGCTTTAAGTGAAATAAATTCATAGGATATGTTTTGGGAGTGTATATAGGGTCAAAAATAATGAAGTTACATAACTAAAAATAGAGACTAGGTTGTTCAAGAAAAAAAAGACGAGAATGTTGGATATCAATTTCATGTGGAAGAACTATAGGTATGTGGATCATTGCTTATGAGAATGGTGATGATCAAGACACATAAAGAGAAGGAACTTGCACAAAGAAAGAGTTTTTTCAAGACATCCTACAAGTGTCAAGGTACATGTTTCAAATTATTTATTGATTCAATTATCATAGATAATTTAGTTTCAATTGATATGGTGGATAAACTAAAGTTGAAAAGGCTACCTCATCCCACTCCCTACAAAGTTTCATGGCTGAAAAAAGGGTAGTAAGTATCGGTTAATGAACAATGTTGGGTGAAGTTTCAAATTGGGAGTTATAAATATAATTTTATTTATGACATCATACCAATAGATGTGTGACATATACTATTTGGAAGGCCTTGGAAATATGAAATAAAAACATCACATGATGGAAGAAGAAACATTTATAGTTTGGAGAAAGATGGTATAATACATACCTTGCTACCTATGAAATAAGATTATGGTGAACAAAATATTGTTTCAAGTGTAATGTTGGTAAGTAAAAAGGAGTTTGTGAATGCAATGAGATAAGAAGAGCTAGTATTTTTAGTGGTGCTCAATCCTAAAACAATCATAATATCCACCAAGGTGAATGAATTTTCATAAGAGGCACAAGATGTGTTCAAGGACTATGTTAATATCATAGTAGATGAACAACCTAGTGAATTGCCACCTATAAGAAAATTTAATCATCACATTGACTTCATTCTAAGAGAAATATTAAATAATAAGGCTGATAATAATATGATACCATAAGAAAATGATGAGATCAAAAATCAAGTTCAAGAACTATTGTAAAAAGGGCTGGTCAAGGAGAGTCTTAGCCCATGTGCAGTGTTAATGGTGTTAGTGCCTAAGAAACAATGAGATTGGAGGATGGGCATATATTCAAGATAAATAAAAAATATCACTATAAGGTGCAAGTTTCCTCTCCCAAGAATTGAATACTTGATGGATTGTTTGAGTGTGTCAAATTATTTCTCTAAGATTGACCTCAAGAGTGGATACTACTAAATTAGAAATAAGCATGGAGAAGAATGGAAAATAGCCTTGAAGACTAGTGAAGGATTGTATGAATGGATACTTATGTCATTTGGCCTTACTAATTCACTTAGTAAATTAATGAGGCTCATAAATGAGGATATTAATCCATTCATAGGTAAGTTTTTTGTATTTTATTTTGATGACATATTGATATATAGTCATCGCAAATAATAACATCTCCATCATTTGAATTTGGTTATGAGAAGGTTACAAGAGGAGAAGTTATTAATCAATGTCAAGAAGTGTATATTAATGAAGACATAATTTTTGTACCATGATTTTATGATATTTCAAGGAGTATTGAAGATGGATAAAGATAAAGTGAAATCCATAATGGAGTGGCCAACTCCCAAGATAGTTGGAGAGGTAAGAAGTTTTCATGGCCTTTCAATATTTTATATAAAATTCATTAGAAATTTTAGTGGAATTTGTGCTCCAACCATAGATACTATTAGAGGAGAGAATAAAAAGTTTATGTGGACTAATGTGGCTGAAATAAACTTTTAGTTTTTGACGACTAAAATCACTAAGCATCCCATCCTAACACTTCATGACTTAAACAAAGTCTTCCAGGTGGAGTGTGATGTAAGTGGAGTATCCATTGGGGTTGTCTTAAGTCAAGAGGGAAAGACTATAAAATAACTTAGTGAAAAAATAAATTATGATAAAAATTTGGTATTCATATTATGATTTAACTATGCAATGGTGTAGGATTTGAGGAAGTGGAGGCATTATCTAATGCCTAAGGTGTTTGTGATCATCACAAATAACCATGATTTACAATTCATCACTAGTTATCCCAAGCTCAATAAGAGGAATATAAAATAGATAAAATATTTTTATAATTATACCCTTAATATCAAACATAATAAATTACAAAGTAATAAGGTGGATGATGCTTTGAGTAGGAGGGCATTTCTAATCAATTAAGTTTAGCTAGATTGTAGGCATTGATTCTCTTAAGGATTTGTATGAGAGTGATGAAGATTTTCAAGAAGCCTATAAGGATTTTCAACATCTAACTACATTGAACAAATAACCATGGTTGGATTACATGATACAATATATATTAATATTAAAAGGAATATAGTTATGTGAAAAATATTTCAATGAGGTAAAACTTGATCAAAGAGAAGCATTACGGTAGCATAGGACATTTTGGACTTGACAAGATGTTGGATCAGCTCACCAAGTATCACTTCTGGTCTAGAATACAACCAGAGGTAATAAGGGATGTATAAAGATGCAAATTTTGTTAAATAGTTAAAAGTAAAAGTACAAATGTAGGTTTATATATTCCTTTAAATAGTCAGAAATAGATCATGGGAATCTATTAGTATGGATTTTGTCATGGGGTTGTCTAGAACTCAAATATGATATGACTCTATATTTGTAATAGTGGATAATATTTACATAATAGCACACTTTATACCTTGAAAAAATATTGATGATGCTACACAAAAAAATTCTTCTTCAAGGAGGTTGTTAGATTATATGGTTTACTACTCAATATCATATCTGATAGATTCACCAAATTTATAGGTCACTTTTGGAGGATGTTATGGAACAATATTGAGACAAATATAAATTTTATTTCAACATACCACCCTCATATTGATGGAAAAAATGAGGTGGTTAACATGAGCTTAGGAAACTTGTTAAGGTTCTTATCAAGAGACAATCCCAAACAATGGGATTTGGTACTACCAAAGGTAGAGTTTGCATAAAATGACTCTTTCAATAGGAGCATTGGTATGAGTAAATTTAAAGTAATGTATGGTATGAAACCGAGAGGAGTATTTAAAATGAGAGACTTGAAAAATATGGAGAAAAAGAGTCTTAAAGGGGGGTTGTTGTTGTAGCTATGTAAGAGTTACATGAATAGGTGAAAAGACAACTAGAAATAAGTGTAGGGAAGTATAAAAAATAAGTAGATTTGAAGAGAAGAGAGGTTAGTTTTGAAATTGGTGACATGGTTTTGGCTCACTTGAGAAATAAGAGGTTTCCTAAAGGGAATTATAACATACACAAGATGAAGAAGATAGGTCCTTGAAAATTTATCAAAAAATTTCTCTAATAATGCTTATGAGATAGAGTTGCCTAGTGCAGTGGGCATCTCTCCCATTTTAAATTTTGTATATATATATATATATATAAATTTAAATAAGGTGATGATAATGAGAAAAAACTAGGAGAAGGTACAATAGTTCATGAGTGGGAAAGTCAATTGCCACCAACTAAGAAAGAGGAGCTAGAGATGATATTAGACAATAAGATTATTAAGAAGACAAGAAACAAGGAGTATTTATAGTATCTAGTCAAGTGAAAACATAAACCTTATGAATATTCCACTTGGATGAACTAATAATATATCAATCACCATGTAAATACTGTTGCAGACCTCATGAATAATAAATAGTTCATGAGTTCATTTTTTACCCCTTGGGAGTATGATGCAGGAGAACCACTCTAATTTTTTAATTTTGGTTTGTAGTTTTTATGAATTTATTAGGATTTTTAAAGGGCCTTAAAATTCATATAATATGATTTATAATCATTTACAAGTTTTTAGTTAGGTTGTGTTAGCTAGAATTTAAATTTGGCACTTTCTCGCCAAAATTCAAATTCAAATTTTTGAATGGGAATCTTTAGTTTGAGACTTTTCACTAATTTATAGTGATTTTTAGGAGTTATTATACGTGTGTTAAGTGTATAATCTACCAATTATCACTTATTTTTTCATTTTGGTCATTGCTCTAGTTTAGAAAATACACCTCAAGTCTATTCAAGACCTACATTGGGAGATTCTTGAGATGTTAGAGTTTTTATAGGAGTATATAATGCCTTTTAAAGGATTGAATTAATTAATAATATATTAAATTAAGAGTTTTTAAGGATTAAATAATATATAAGGATTTTTCAATTACAAAATCAAGAAGATAGTCATTAGAATTTTATGCATTCACAAAGACTGATGCCTTTCAATGCAAAACTTCAGGATTTGAGGTATTTTTTAGTCTCAAGGAAATATTAATGATATAATTTATGTTATTTTAATTGAATATTTTAAATTTAATATTCAATATTCATGAAATTTTATAGGAACTAGAACAAGGATCAGCTTTTATGTATCATATTCTATGTTATTCTAATAGGTTGGGTTTGAAGAGACAAGTATTGCACTCATATTTGATTGATATTATAATATAAGGCAATGAAAAAATTTATGAAATGAAGGAAAAGTTATTTTAATATTTAAAAACATATAAACATATTTAATCTTGATCAAACATCATAACTCTATCCAAACAGGTTTGTACATGCTTCTCAAGAAAGCTTTCCCTAGGTGAGAATTACCAATATTTAATTATTTAGTATTGAAAGGGAAGTTTATTTATTTATTTAGTATTTATAAATGTTTAACTAATCTTATTAAATTTAAATCAAACCCTTAACACAATTTTTACTCTTGAAAACAATATTTTTCTCTCTCTCCTAGCTTATGTAAGGAAGCTAGTGAAGAGGAGTGACCATTTCATGGTTTTTGGTATGTCGAGATTGAAACAGACCTCAAAATTAAAAATGTGTGATGAATTTTATATATTACAGGGGAATACAAAACTATATTTTATTTTTTAAACATGTGGAGCTATTTATAGCCAAAACAAAGTTGTGGACCTAAGAGACCTAATTGACAAAGAAAGAACTTCAGATTTTGTACTTACATAGTGATTTGGATTTTAAAAATTGGTATGGTGTTGTAAACCATTAATGGGTATATAATTCTTTTTTTTTTATAATAAATATATCTGAATCCTTATGTGGTCAAAAAGCACTCAAGAAATTTCCTCTAGAGGGTTACAAGAAGAGGCCTAAAAACATCAAAATATTGAAAATAAAAGAACCTTCCCTTTTGAGTTGGAATATAAAATTTGGTGAGTTATTATGGGATGATATATATATATATATGTATATATATATATATGTATATATATATATATATATATATATATATATATATATTATATGATATGATATGTAACCATATATATTTGTCTTAAAATTCAAAATAGTTCCTCAAGAGGGTTATTAGAGATTGGCTAAAGAAGGAAAGATTATGTTTTAATTATTTTTATCTAACTTCTTTGCATTAGTGAAGTCATTTCCTTCTAGGTTTTTTGAAGCTGATTCTTTCAATCAAGCATGATATGATAAAATTGGATGGATTTATTTATGGCAGTGTCAATAATTTATTTTTATTATTTAAGTAGCTCAAATATAACTTCAATATCATTATGCGAGTGTTGAACTTCAGATCTAAGTTGATGGAGTCATCATGTTGTGTCTTAGTATTTATTTAACCATGTAATCAAAGTAGTAAATTTATTTTCATTAGATATAACCTAGTTTCCTATAACCTTTTGGATCAATGTTGGGAATGTATAATTTATTATGTTATGTTCCTTGGCCAATCGATCATAAAGTTTAGCATTCTCTTTTTGTAGTTGAGTGTTATGATTATCTATCTCAGTGATTTCTATGATATAGATTCCTTAAAAATAGTAGATCCTTAAATCTACTTTGATGAGGTTAATTTGGAAAAATTCATAAACACTTAGTATGTTATCCTTATTTAACGTAATTGGATATTTATGTCATAATTTAATACAAATTAATTTATCCATATTAAATTTAAAAAAACCTGCATAAACTTGCACGTGTTTTTGATTTTATTTTTTTAGTGAGCCTATTATATCTTTTAACCCTTATTGGGTTATATATTTTAAAATATTATGATAAATATAAATATACATATTTTTTATAAGGCTATATATATTTCATGCTCTGATATCCAAAAACCCTAGTGAAGTAGGTAGAGCTAGGTGTCTTATTAAAGAGGTACCTACCAGATAGCCCTTAATTTACACAAAGTAACATCCAACATAATGCTTCAACATAACTTAGATGTTTAATTAATTTCTATGTAAGGAATACTATAGGCACATATTATAATAATAATAATAATAATAATAATAATAATAATAATAATAATAATAATAATAATAATAATAATAATAATAATAATAATAATAATAATAATAATTTCACTTTGAAATGTGTTTCAACATTTAGATACACATATTTTCTTATTAGCTCATTAAAAAAAAGTATTATCTATATTTGAATAATTATTTAGAACTTATGTCAACCTTGTTGACTCAAATATCCATCCAATATATTTTTGCACAATTATATGTGAATTCTTATACATGTGTGAGACCCACATACATATATTAAGTGATTTACACCTAGTAAAAACATTTAACACACCTCGGTCTACTACAAACATCAAATGCAAAATATAATATTAGGTAACCTTATAATGCTAAATATTAATGCTTAATAACCTAATGAATTACATGAACTATTAATTGAATCATTAATATATTCCCATGATCCAAGGAAATAATTTCAATGTATTTTTCCCTTAACACATTAAAATAATATATATGCCCAAATAAACTACACACAAGACAAGTTGCACAAAATTCATAAGACTTTACAACACAAAAAATACATTAAAATGCCTTACACTATGATCCTATCTATAAAAACCATTTTTGAACATTACCAAAATATCTCTAAATTATTCAAAATAAAAAACTTTACTTGTGCATTGAATATTAAACTCCTATAGTAATTCCCCCCATTTTTTATTCTTCTGCTAGAAAAGAGCCAATGCATGATATTTCACAAATGAAAGATTATATGTAAAATAAGATATCATATCATCTTAGAATTAGCTTACATATCTATGAAATGTTTTTATTGAGGAATTAATAACACTAATTCATTCTCAAATATTCATAAGCTTATTCAGATAAAAAATAATAACAACTAAACATTATAATATATGCGTACAAAATAATAATTGGTCTTCTTTGAATTGTCATTTTATTAGGTATCAGGCTAAACAAAGGTGATGTGGAAGTGGTATGTTAGATATATATTATTACCTTTACACACACACACACACACACACACACACACACACACACACACACACACACACACACACACACACACACACACACACACACACACACACACACACACACACACACACACACACACACACATGTGCCCTTGTGTCAAGAACCTGTTACTAACACTATGGGTAGTTCTCCATGCCATGTTGAGATGATGTGTGACCTGAATTGGAATGAAAATGGATAACTTTGGAAGACTTTAAATGTGGGAATTTTCATAAGTTTCATGAAAAAGATTAAGGGACATGACAACCACATTTATATCACTTTTGCCAACAATTGGAAAAATAGGTTTGTCATCTATAGAGGTAAGAATTTATCTATCACTGAAGCACTCATGTACTATATCACTAGTCTCAATAGGGATGGTTTAAAGTTATTTAGAAACAAATTTGATAAGGCTGTAGAGGAGAAAATGATTTTGAAGGGTTCCACAGTTAATTCCTTGGGATTTGTCAAAGCTGATATTGTGCATTCCTCTCTCCCTACTCCTTTTGATGAGGTGGATTGTATGTTGGTTAGGTATGTGACTTTGGAGGGTAGGTATAACACTCTATCACTTCATCATCTAGTCCTTTTGAACCATTTACATAAATACCCAAGGGATAGTCACCCATATTATATCTTGAAATCCATGGAAGCTTCTATTCAAGAATTTTAGGCACACAAACATGCCCTGCCTTTTTATGAAGGGGTTATTTTTATTTTACATTAGCACTACAATCTAATCTCTGTTAACATTTTAGTTCACAATATTCCTCCCTCTCCCCCATTTGAACCTCGTATTTAGAGAAGGATTAAGACTAATAATCATAAATTTCATTCCTCACCTTCTCCTCCTCCCAAGAGGGTGCTAAAAATTAGTGATAAAGGCAAGGGTCTACCTCCTAACTTTCACATGGGTAAGGAAATTTCCATTATAGAGAGCCTCCTTGACATGGGATAGATTGTTTTGGATTCTAGTCCCTCCCAACCAAATCCTAAAGAACCTGGGCTCAAAGCTCAACTTATGCAACTTGAAGAAAAGATCAGTGAGATCAAGAAGGAGGTCACATAGCTCAACAAGATTATCAATAAGGGCAAGAATAAGGTGGATAACTCCTCCCATTATGAGACTAAGATGGAAGATATTTTCAAAAGAATGAAATCTTTGAAAGACATTGTGATCATATTAGGGGTAGGTAGATAGATCATATGGCCATATACCAGGCCATTCTGAAGTTCCTTGAGTTTTAAGCTAGGTAATTTTGCACTCTTAGAAATTTGCATCTAGGCTTGTGGAAGGATGGCACTAAGAATATTTATGCCCTAACCACCATTGACATGATAGAACCATGTCAAACTATTGCTCTCAATCTATTTAATGCATTAGAGGGACTCAAAAATAGCTTAAATAAGCTCCTCAAGTGAAGCTTCATTTTCTCTATTTTGATATTTTGTTACTAATTTGGTGCTCCTTGGATGCTGTGAAGTTTCTATTAATTTGCTATTTAGGTGATGTTATCTATTAGGATACTCCCTATTGTTACCCTCTTTTGACTTTTCTAGTTTTTAGACCTTTTTGTAGTTGGGGGGTGGACCCCATTCTTCAAAAAAACCACTACAATACTCATGTTTTATCTAGATTTTGAGCCTTTTTGTATTGGGTATGGTCCCTTTAAAAACCATTTACCAATAATTAAAAAAATAGATTCATAAAAAATAGAAAATAAAGACATATATGTGCAATAATAAATTTTCACACAACAATAATTGTAATATTAATAAACTGCCATATTTTTTATGGGTTCAATATTTCATGTGAACATGGATTATCTTGCCTCACTTAGCTTCCTTATGATTGATCATATGCCCTACATTATTACAAACACACACACACACACACACACACACACACACACACACACACACACACACACACACACACACACACACACACACACACACACACACACACACACACACACACACACACACACACACACACACACACACACACACACACACACATCTAAGAAAAACCTAGGTTGTTTATATGGTATGTATATTTCATGTTTTATTTAAATTTATTCCACCCAAATTGATTATACCTAAGGATACAAGTAGGAACAATGATAAGATTAATCAAAAACCTATTTATTTCATTGAAATTACATAGGCCAATTCTATATCTAGCTTGGAAAATGAAATGAAATCTAAGAATTATTATAATTTTAATTAAATTATGGTTTTTCAATCCTACTATAATATTTGGGCAACATTAGAATACCTCAAGGCCTTTGGGTTGCCTATAGTATAGGTAGACCTCTAGGTTTAAGGGTTATCTCCCTAGATTGATCCTTAAGTGCTAATCACCTATACTAGATGATTGCTTATGTAAAAATGGATAGAAGTGGACATAAAATTAAAATAATCTAAGGGGGTGATACATTGTAATTATATCCACAAGATAATCATACTCTTACACTAAGAGACAAAACCTATAACACTAGCTTCAAAGTCCTAGAATACTCTAACATTAGTATTTCAAATATGAAGGTGATATACAAGAAACTACTCAAGGTAAGTGGAATAGAGGTCATATTGTACATACTAAGATAAATTTTACATGTGAATGTAATCAAACACACTATATACACTCTATATGACGTTTTAAAGTGAAAACTACTTGTGCCAAACATGAAAGGACAAAGAGAAGGCAAGGATAGATGTTTATCACTAGAATTAACCATACATCACTTCACACACTTAGAAAATATGTTTTTGAACTCAAAACTAGATTTAATTTATTATTCAAAGGTAAACTAAAAAATCAAACTAGCAAGGATTTGTCATACCAAGTGTGTAATTAGAATAGAAGAGCCAAAATGGCTAGCATTTATAAAATGTGTGAGAGGAGAGAGAATAATGAAGCTCAAGAGTCACAAGAGAAAGTGTTAATATGAGAGAGAGAGTTAAATATATATTAAAATTGAGTATTAAATAGACTATGAAATCTTTATTTGGATAAATGTCCCTTAGAAGCATCAAACTCCCTAAAATTGGCATAGGATACTCTCAACTAGCTTCTTGAAACTGCCTTCATCATTAAGCCTCTCTTGATCACTCCAAAGCATACTAGGAACACTTGAAACATATGAAATATCAAATTGGGGTTAGGAAAATGCCATAAAATCATTATATGTGTCCCTAATTATTGGTCTCCTTCTATACAAGTGTTCTCATCATCTATAGTCACCATCACTAGCTTTACAGGTCTAACTTCACATTTGACACCAAGATTATCTTTAGTTTATATATATAATCCATGAAAATGGTGTTACGACAATTTTAAATAGTCCCATATCCCATAAATCCATCAATAATATCTTAAAAGGCCTCCCAATTAGACTTAACACTTTTTCATTTGGTAGTCACCCTCCATTCTCATTATCTTCCATAGACTACTTGAGGTGAATGAGCTAGAAAAGATTCTTGTGTTATTTTATGAAGAAATAAATGAACACTAAGTGTTATAATAGGTCCCAATTAACCTTCCCAATTTATTCTCACCCTTTAACTCTCCCCTAAACCTATATAACACACAAAATCTATGAATAAAACCTATTTTGTACCCTATCCATACAAGTAGGGTACTAACCAACTGGATGAGATGGAGATTGAAAGAGTATTATTCAATACCAAAACCATTTATAGGTCATACTATCCTTACTAAATTCATAGTTACTCACTTCTTTCCCATCGGGTCTAAGTCAAGGGTTTTAGAGGGTTTTAGGTGATTTTGACTCTTAAGGATTGTTCATAGAGTCTTGATGTTGAAGACTCAAAATAATTACACTAGAATCATGTTAAGTACCCTATTCAACATATCATAACTATTTATTTATCCATGCTAAGTATTTTTACTAGTGTGAGCATCTAAAGATGGCCTCTTGAGCTTGAGAGTGCAATCTAAGTAAGTGTGAGGTGAAAAAGGTCAAGTTTGACTAAATTATGATGGATATCTACAATAAAGAGGCACAAAAAAACATTATACCTCCATTTTAAGATGATCCAATTAATTTTAATGTTCACTTGGTGTTAGGAATGAGATTATCTTCCTTTAGGACTTTAGGCCTAGTCTAAGCCTAATAGGCTTGACTATGTTCTTGATATCCCAAAACACCTTGTGTAGTTTCCAATGGTTCTAAGGTATTAAAAATCTATATGGGACCTAATTATATATTTATAAAACTTTATAAAATATATCAGCACTTTCCAACTCATATCTTTATCACTTACCTCCCTTGCCTATAATTTTACACTTTTTGGGAGTGCCCTCTATCTAAGACAAAATAGAGGGAATCTCCCCTATCTTCTCAAGAAATTTGAAGGTATGAGAGACTTAGGTAGGTCATGAGGGTATTTTTTTTAATCAATTTTCAAAATTATAGTATACTCATAGACATTTAAACTCTTTAAAAACCTCAAAATAAGCTTCTCAAACTTAATGACTATGCATGGACTATGAACATGGCTGTAGATTGAACCTTAGAGAATGTTCCTTATTATTTTACATTATTCCAAGGATATAATGAGGTGTATATCATCATTTTTTAGGTATTATAAAACATTTTCATCATCCCAACTATCAACTTTCTCAATATGCACTCTCCATGACTAGGCTTAATTTATAGACTGTGTGACTGACTTAGGAAAGAGACATACTTGTAGGTGTCACTTAGTTTTATACATTATGTCTCATGCTCTAAAAACTAGAAATATTTTATCTCATTTCATATTTTTTGGATTTTATTCATGCCATGTATTAGGGTTTGTGCACATTTATCTTCTAGCATACTAGCTTGAGTTCATTTCTCCTCCATAACAAGTTATAAGTGGCTATCTTTTAAGCCACAGATGCCCCTTTAATATGTTATACACAATATATTTTATGATTAGTATTTATTTTAAGTATTTTAACTCACCTTCATAGTTAAATAAACTTATAACATTCTCTACATTAAACCAACACTCAAATTTTTATGTTCAACTTCTACTATCACTCTACAGTCAACTGTAGGCAACATTTTTAAACCAAAAGTGTCTCCTATAGGTAGTGATATGAGTCAAAAACTTTTTTATAAACTCCCTTGAATATTTTTGATATCATAGTGTCCTTTTAATCTCAAAAGGGTTACTTGATTTTAGGTTATACCTCCATTAGGTCTCATAGTGATGTAAAACCATTTCAACTTAGAAAACTATAGAATACATGAACATTATATATTGAGAGAATGATCAAAATGGATGCATTCCTATATTACCTTACCTTGATAAAAAACCATCCTATCATGTCAAATAATTACCCCTATGCCTAGTTTTCATGATGAAAACCATTAGACATATTTAAACCTTATATGGTTTACTATGGATGGATCAAAAAAGAGGTAAAATCCCTATTTTAGATACTTTAAGGTGATGTCTCCCTAAAGTAACTCTACCAAATTGTGGAGGGTTAGAATAGGCATGTTTGTCACTTTATGATTCTCCCATGATTACTATTTCATTTTCAACACTTAAGGACCTCAAGGAAGGTTCAAACAAGTTTCAAACACCTAACATCAAATGCTTATTCCTTTGTTAGGACCACCTATAGATGCACATGTAAGAAACCTGTAGGTGAATACATGGTATAAAAAATGTGCATGGTGAAATTGTTTGATAACCAATCCTATACCTCATTTAATGGTCCAACTAACCCTCTCCATCTTGGGAGACTTCAAATTATCTCCAATTTTTTCATTCCAATATGGTCAGACCTTTGTTGGGGTCACAATCAGACCACTATGGGTATATATACTAGATACAAGGAAGCATGTGTTATATTAGTTCTTCCAAGCCAATTCCTAATATTTTTAAAGGTTCAAAATCATTTTTTCTACCTTATAATTATCTCAACACTTTGAAAACCCATTACCTGACCACCATGACTATGCAAGGTTTCTCTTTGACCTACTTATAGGTGGATGACTACAGGAAATTGAATGTGTGTACCATTTTTGAATATTAAATCCTTAGAGAGATGAATTGGAGACCAAAATTATTTTTGAAATACTGATAATCATATTTTGATAGGTGAACAACAAAATCACCTTTGATTTGGAATCCAAAACAAGAAAAGGAAATCCACTACTGAGGGAAACTTATCTATAGACTATGATAGTCTCTTTCACTAACAACATGAGATGGTTCATGATTGTGTATTTAGTTACACATATGAAAACCATGTTAATAATCATGTGAGAATAATGTTCATGCTCCTAAAAATCATGTACAATACTTGGTTTTTATGGACTAGCTCAAACAGATAGGAAACCTGAAGGGTATAGGAATGAGAAAGTAGAAAAAGGTAGTAGATTTATAAGAAATGGTTCATAAATAATAAAAAATAAATAATTTAATTATTTCCAAATATATGAATTAGACAAATTTTAATATCTCCCACCAATTTTATATAATCTAATTCTTCTCCTACTGGTCGTACCAAACCAAAACCGGTTGAACTTTCTAGCATGCAAAGAAGAGTGATGGAGGATAAAAATGGTTTTAGGCCATTTTCAGGTGTTTAAAAGTTGATAAAGTGTATAAATTAGTTAAAAGGAGTTTAAGTAACACCATATAAGAAGCCAAACATGCCATAGTGCTAAAAAAACTATAAAACTACCCAAACTTCTTCTTTTTCCAATAATTTTCTTATTTTTAGTGTAGATCCCTACCAATTTTCAGTTACAATACTAACTAGTGACATATTATAACATAATACATGTTGAAGGATACTTTGGAATACTTGTGTTTAATTATAAACTATGAAAGCTTCATGAATGGATCAAATATGACCCCTAGAATGACATAGGACTAAAAATGAATATGACCAAGGTGATGACACATTAAATGACCCCTATCTAGGACCATGGAACACATTTTGACCATAATATGTCCCTATCTAAGTTTTTAACTATATGGGTTGAATTATTTTAACTTGTGGCTAAAATAGTTAGCACCTAACAAAAATTATTTTAGAGATTATATTGAAGGTGATTTTGGACATGTTTATTGTGGTGATGATGAACCTTGCAGTATTATTGGAAAAGGTAGAGTGAATGTTAAATTGTGAAATAGGAACACTTGGGTTCTTAAGGATTTTAGGCACATTCCAAGTTTGAAAAGGAATAGGATTTATGTAGGATATTTGGGAAGTGATGGTTATGTGGTCACTTTTATTGGTGACTCATGTAAGGTTACCAAGAGTGATCTAGTGGTGGCAAAAGGTGAGATGGTTGGTACTTTATATTTTTCCATAGTTAGTATTAATTCATATTTTGATTTAGTTACTTTAGGTACAGATGCAACTCTATGGCATTACAAACTTGGACACATGAGTGAGGAGGGAATGAAGATTCTTCACTCAAAGGTAAAATTACCAGGTCTAAATGAAATAGACTTGGAATTTTGTGAGCACTATATGTGTGGGAAATAAAAACATGTGAATTTTTTTAAATTTGGACTATCGAAGAAAATAAGGAAGTTAGAGCTTGTGCATATATATGTATGAGGACCTGCTCAGGTACATTCACTTAGTGGTTCAATGTATTATGTTACATTCATTGATGATGTAAATAGAAAAGTTTTGGTTTATTGCAATCAACAAAAATATGATGTATTTGACACATTTAAGAAATGGACAGATTTAGTTGAGAATGTAATAGGTTTAAATCACAACTACCTCAGGTTTTATAATGGTAGAGAATATTGTAGCAAGGAATTTGATAATTATTGTTCACTTAATGGAATATGTAGGCAAAAGATGGTTTCAGGAACACCATAGTAGAATATTGTGTTAAGAGAGGATGCACAAAACCATCATATAATGTGATAGGAGCATGAGGTTGCATGTAGGATTACCATTACAATTTTGGGTGGATGTTGTTGATACATATATGTACCTAATAAATAGAGGAACTTCAAATACCTTAGATGGTGGCATACCAGAGGAGGCATAGAGTGGTAATAAGTTTGTCTATTCTTTTTTGAAAATTTTTAGTTGTAGATCTTTTGCTCATATTAACAAAAAGAATATGTCCAAGTTAGAGGCAAAATCTCAAAAATATACTTTCATGCTATGGTACTAATGATTTTGGATTCTAATTGTAGAATGAGGAAGATAAGAAAATAATTAGGAGTAGATATGTCATCTTTAATGAGAAATCCATGTACAAGGAATAGTCATTAGAAAATAAGCAAAGAGAAGCTAAGAAAGAATACACAGTGTTGGAGGACATCATAATGAACATGTACCAAAGGTACCAATTAGAAATATGGAACCCCAAAATCCTATTGTGATAAGATCTACTAGAGTAAGTAGACCACCTAAATTTTGTTATCCTTCTTTTAATTATTTATTACTTATTGATGGTGTTGAGCCAAAGAGCTTCGAAGAAGCAATGCAGGTTGATGCCAAGGAGAAGTGAAATTAAGATATAGATGAGTAATATGACTCTTTTATGACAAACCAAACATGGGATTTGGTGGATATTTCAAAAGGAAAGAAGACATTATAGAAAATGGGTATACAAGATGGAGGAATATGGAGGTAAAAATAAATACAAGGCTAGATTGGTTGTGAAAGGATTTGCATAGAACAAAGGTATAGATTTTGATGAAATATTTTCTCCTATTGTTAAGATGAATTTTATTAGAACTCTTTTGAGTATAGTTACAGTTTAAGACTTTCATTTAGAAGAGTTTGATGTGAATACTGATTTCCTTCATGGGGATTTTGAGGAAGAGATATACATGGATCAACCACAAGGTTTTGAAGCCAAGGGTAAGGGAAAGTTTGTGTGAAAACTAAAGAAGAGATTGTATGGCTTAAGAAAGCTCTAAGGCAATGGTATATTAAGTTTAATATTTTTATTATGGAACATGTCTATTCTAAAAGTCATTCTAACCATTATGTGTATTTTAATAAATTTTAAAATGGCAACTTTATTATCCTTCTTTCGTATGTGGATGACATGTTGGTGGTAGGTTCTAACATGTAGGATATTAATGTACTAAAGAGATAGTTATAAACTTATTTTTCTATGAAACATATAGGTTATACTAAAAATATCTTTGGGATGAGAATATCTAAAGATATAAATAATTGGATGTTGAAACCATCATAAGAAAAGTACTTAAAGAAAGTGTTGGAAACATTTAGCATGCAGAATGCTAAACTAGTTGGGACTCCTTTGGTAGGACACTTCAAGTTAACAAAAGAATAATGTCCCAAGATAGAATAAGAGATGAATCACATGTCAAAGACACCTCAATCATCATCATTTTCAATCTTAATGTATGCAATGGTGTGTATGAGGATAAACATTTCCCATGCAGTGGGAGTGGTGAGCATATTTATGAGTAATCCAAGAAAGGAACACTAGTAGGTATTAAAGTGGATTTTAAATTACCTGAGAAGGACCATAGATGTAATGTTGTGTTATGGTAGATTAGATGTTAATTTATATGGATATGTTGATTCTAACATGGTAGGTTATTTATATGGTAGGATAAGCACTATTGGGTATGTGTTTAATATGGGTGGTACAATAGTGATTTGGATACCACATCTACATAAAGTGGTTACACTTTTTCATATAGAGGTTGAGAATGTTGTTATTACATAAGAAATTAAGGAGATTATATGGCTATTTATCTTGATGGAGGACTTTTTATGCTAAAAATTAAAAGAGATACTTTTTAGTGATATTCAAAGTGCTATTCACCTAGAAAAGAACTCAACATTTTACTCTAGGACTAAACACATTATATTGAGGTATGACTTCATTCATATAATATGGGAGGAGGAGTAACCAAAGCTAGAGAATATACATATAGATGAGAATCCTATGGATATGATTACCAAGGTAGTCACAAGAGTGAAGTTGAAATAATGTCCAACTTGAATTGGTCTTCATGGATGAAGAAGATTGGGATGATAAATTTGTTCAACAGATGCAATGGGAAGTTATGAATATTAAATTCAAGTGGGATAATTGTTAAGTTTTAAGTCAGTATTCAAAAACACTTTTCACAAGTCATTATTCATGGGACACTATTCATCAATCACTATTCATAGATGAGGTGGCAATGGTGACTAGGCAGGTGAGGTGGTTCCTACATGATATAACATGGCCCATAGTGTATCTTTCATTGTTGGAAAGGTATGAGAGATAAATGGGTTACATTTCTCCACTAGGAACATGAATTTATTTTTGGGTTTTCATTTTGGGAGCATGTGGGGTGCCATATTTTACCCTTAACTTGTGGTTGCATGTGGGAGACAAATAAAAGAGGATCTAATCATTATCTTTAGGCATGTGCTTGTGGGGATTCTTTGTTAGAATTCAAAAGTTGATTGGGGCATCATTTGACCCTAGATTTTACACATGGAAAAGTGGGGCATACCATTTTGATTTCACATAAAGGACTTTTAAAATGCATCATGAGATGCCCCTTTGAATGGTAGACCTTGCATGATGATTCTCACTTTGTACTATTCCTTAATAGTGATGCCACATGGAGTGTTCTCAATTTTATTCTCACACATGTTTTATCCATTATTATTCTTCTCTTTTTAATTTGTATTAAATTATGATATGAATACTTGGTCATGTAAGAGAGGTTTAAGCTTGGTTAGGAAATTAGGTATGCTTTGGTTGATGCTTGAAAAAAAAACTTGTAAGCTCTTTTAGCATTGTATTAGCTTGAATACATTGAAGGAAGAAAGAGGCTATGAGAGATAGGATAGGTGTGTGTGACATGTTATTTTCATAGGATTTTAATTATCCAAGTGTTGCTACCATTATAAAATTGACAAACTTCTCCATTGATGTAACCAATTTTGGGTGAATGATATTACCTTGATGTTATCTTTCTTGTGCATGATTTATTATTTTTTGATTCGTGCAAGTTTATTTTATATTTTATATAAATTCCCTCTTTGAAACTTTGTTGATATTTTCATGTTGTATTTTTATATCCTAACAATACATATGTTTCTTCATGATAATTTGTTTAGTCATCCTTCTATCATTGATATGTTTTGCCTCCATTTATGTTATGTGAATCAAGGATTTTAACTTATTTTAACCATCTTGTATCCTTCTAATCATATCCTTTAGGACTTATATTTCTTGACATATAAAAACAAACTCCATATTACTAATCCACTCAACATCAATATTTATGACTGGACCTCCCTTCAAAAATTTCCTAGCCATTACTTCACATACATAGGATTGTCAGAATTTGATATAAACTCATACAACCACATGATGTCTATTGCATTCAATTACCATAGTGTCAGGAAAATTTCACACATAAAACTCAAACATTATACATAATACATTATATTCATTATTTCCTCATTGTAATTACATAATATGTATTGAATTCTCTGTCTACCATAAACTTAGGAAAAGCATAAGGAGTGCCTACTACATAGGAAAATGAGTTGGTTTCACAACAAATGTTTGGTTATTATGATCCATTAAAAATAGATTGAATTGCTTAAATAGGTGCACAATAATTTATTGTCCATGAACACATAGAAAACAATCCAACAACTAAAACAAAATCCCAATTAAACTTAATTCCATGAGTGGGTGTGAAAATGGCTAGGATAAAAACTAGTTTTTAAATAACTCAAACCACTAGCCAATGTGAACTCAACCACTCCAACAAGGGTTAATATATTTTTAGGGGATTAATTTTTGGTTTTTAAGAATCAATATAAACTAAAATTAAAATAATGTAATATATTTGTGGAATTATATTGTTAAAATCAATTGAGATAAATATAAATAAAGAGGGAGGAAATAGAATATTTCAATTGGATTCAATCATTCCATCCCTAGATTCAAGGAACTATGTCTACCCCAAAAATTAAATTAATTTTAGATCCAAATATCATGGTCTAAAATTTGCACCTACAATAATTACTACAAGTGCACACAACTGAATTATATGGTTCCACATATAATTTTTCTATAGGTGCACACATCTAGTTTCTATGGGTATACATAACTAGTTGTTATGGTTTGGTAGAAAATTTGATGGATTCCTTTTCTCTTATGTTTATGGGAATCTTAAGCATTATACATTCCCAATCATCATTAGCAATAATATAAAAAATTAGGTCATTATATCATATTAATGAATGCAAATATTGATAATTTAAATTAAAATAATGTGCATATACATCATTTATATAATTCATGCATTTATCAACATATTATATAAAAAAAGAGTTTGAATAACATAGGGAGGTATCTTAGGAAAGAATAAATATAAATATGAGGGAAAATTTTAGGACTAGTCATGCCCAATCAAGTAATCAAAGTCACGGTCATTTATGGATTGGCATATAAATACAAGATACACCTTTTCCTAGTATCTATCCACCCCCAAATTCTAAAGTTGCACATTTATAGACAAGTCTTTTAATATAGACAACTCATTACTATTAAAAATAAGGTATAATTTATGAATTAATTACACTCAAACTAGGATGGATATATATTCACTATCAAATCTTATGGTTGTATGTATTATTTTTATATACATCCATAATATTTCTTGGATACACTTGAATGGACTTGCAATTGGATAAAATGTTTCTATTCTAGCAAAAAGTTATAAAAATGAGGCAAAATTGGCTCATTAAGGGAATAAAATTTTGAACCACACATCCAATAAAGTAGTAAATTTTTTTTTTACATATGGAATGGCATAAAAATTCAAGATACCCATTATCTTAGTCTCTGGCTACCCAAAAAATCCAAACTCGCATGTCACTAAATGCATGTCTTAAGAAAGAAAGCTAGTTCTTAAGGGGGAAAATAAATAAAACTTTATGAACTCATTTCATGGAATTGAGATGGATAGATATGAATTTTTAGGTACTATGGTTAAAATTTGAGTCCTCAAGACATACATAGTATTTTTTTAACCCAATATAATGGGCATATAATTGGTAGTAATTTTTTTCTTGCAACCAACATTTACAATATAAGACAAAAATTGCTTCTAAAAGGAAGAAATTTTTTAACCATGATCCCAATAAATAAACCAACATCAAAATCATGTAAAAAAATCCTATAAACTCAAGATACTCCTTATCTTATCATCCACCTACTAACAAACTCCAAACTCACATACTGATGCACATGTCTCTTAAGAGAAATATTTAATTCTTAAGCGAGAAAAGAAGGAAAACATTATGAAGCCATTGAATGTTGACCATGATGGCTATAAATGATTTTTATAATATTATTATTTCATGGAATATTAATATACACATCAAAAATATTTTTCAAAGTTACTCAAATGGATGTGGAATTGGTCAAAAAAATCTCTCCCAACCAAAAGTTACAAAATGAGACAAAATTTTCTTAGTAAAAGAAGCAAATTTTGAACCACACACCTAATTGAGGAAATGAATTTGTGTTCACTTTTATAATGGAATGTAAATGAAATATATGAATTTTACCTTCTATTTTTTCTTGTAAAATTGAAACTTTCATGCCATTTATTACATCTAATAAGATAAATTGCTAGTTCTTAAGGGCAAAATAGGAGAATTTTACAGAGTCATTACATTCAAATAAGTATGGATATAAGTGATACATTAGATCCTATAATTACAATATTAAGTATTATATATGATAATATACACAATAAAATGGATTTTCAAATGGAAAAAACTTTTTGCTCATAACAAAAAGTTATATAATTGGACAAAAATTGTTCTATAAAGTAAGTGACTTTTGAACTATGCAAGCAATCAAGGAACTAAATTTGAAGCCAAATATATAATGGAGTATATATGAAATATAAATATTCTCCCCATCTTGTTCCACCTCCAAATTTCAAACTCAAATTCCATTAGACACATCTCTTAAGAGAGACTACTAGTTTTTAAGGTGAAAAAGAAGGCTTTGTAAAGTAATTATATGAAAATTGGGATGTCTATAAACTCACTATAAACTCCTATAATTTCATGTAGGAGTCATCTATAAATCCTTAGTATTTTTAAAAATCAAATGAATGGACATGAAATATGAGATAACTTTTATATCATAGTTAAACTTTTCAAAATGAGATAGAAGTTACTCAATAAATGAAGCAACTTTTAAACCATGAATTGAATTGAGGAACTGACTTCATAATTACATCCAAAATGGAATATAAACACAACATACACCTTATCATAGTATATTTATACCCCCAAACTCAAAAATCATAGGTTTTTATATGTGTCTCTTAAGAGAGACTACTATTTCTTAAGGGAAAAATAAGAATAAAATTTCAAGTTGTTTCATGCAAACTGAGATAGATATGGACAAGCCATTAACTCTTATGTTTTCATACAAAAGTATAAAATACATCCAAAAAATGTCATGGACCAAATATAATGGATTGAAAATTTTCTTAAAATTTTCTATCATAGCAAAAAAAATCCAAATGAGAAAAGTTTCTCAGTAAAAGATTTTTTTTTTGAATCACATGCTCAATCAAGGAGCCAAATTTTTCATTCAGATCTGGAATGACTGATAAACATAGTATACTCCTCTTGGTATTCACCCCCCTCCCCCCCCAAAAAAATAAAATAAATAATAATAATAATAATAATAATAATAATAATAATAATAATAATAATAATAATAATAATAATAATAATCACATATTTTTGGACATGTCTCTTAATATTTAATGTTATTTTGAAGGAAAAATATAAGGCAAACATTGTGAAGTTCCATACAAATTGGGATGGTTAGAGATTCACCATTTGCTCCTAAAAATTAATGTGAGATTCATATATAAATCCCTAGGTTTTTTTGGACCCACTCAAATGAAAGTGTAATTTTTATTAAATTTTATTTCATATCAAAAATTTACAAAGTGATACAAAATTTTCTCAGTATAGGAAGAAACCTATAATTGGTAACAACTTTTCTTTCATAGCCAAAATTTACAAAGTGAGCCAAAAGTTGTTCAGTATAGAAAGAAAATTTAAACCATATTCCCAATTAAGGATCCAAATTTTTTATAAAATATAGACTTAATTATAAATACATATAAGCATTTTATTAGTCTCATTCCACCCATAAACTCCAAACTCACATGTTGTTGTATGTATATCTTAAGAGAGACTACTAACTTTTAAGGTGAAAAAGAAGAACTTTGTGAAACCATTTCACATAAATTATAATGTTTATAGACACATAATTAGATCCTAAAATTGAAAATTAGAGTCATATATAAATCCATATTATTTCTTAGACCCACTTGAGTGGACTTGCAATTGGAGATAACTTTTATCTCATAGATAGAAATTGTAAAATTAAACAAAATTTCATCATTAAATCAAGGAACTGACTTTGGGGTCAATTCTAGAATGTCCTATAAATGAAATATACACTTTATCTTGATCTATAGCTACCAAAAAACTCAAAATTTACATGCCATCAAAATTTTTGTATGAGAGACTATTATTTCTTAAGGGGTAAAATAATGCAAATTTAATAAATTTGTTTCACACAGACTAAGATGGATAGAGATACACCATCAAATATTATATCTACATGTGGGAGTCATCTAAAAATCCCTAGGATTTACCACATCCACTCAAATGGACGTGATTTTTTTTAAATTTTATATCACATCCAAAAGTTTCAAAATGAGACAAAAGTTTATTAGTAAAGGAAGTAACTTTTTAATAGTACACCCAATTGAGAAACCAACTTCATGTTTAGATATGGAATGGAATATAACATATGATACACATTATCAAAGTATTTTTTAACCACTAAACTCTAAAATCATATGCCTTTGGATGCATATCTTAAGATATACTAAAAGTTATTAAGGGGAAAACAAAGACAAACTTTGTGAAGTCGTTGTACACAAACTATGATAGATAAAGATGTGCCATTAGATATTATGGTTTCATGAAGAAATAGTATGTACATATATAATATTTTATCAACCCACTTGAAAAGATGTGATATTTATGAAAAAAATTCTCTCAATCCATTCTTTTAAAAATGATAAAAAATTTCTTGATAAAGGAATCAAATTTTAAACCACATACCTAATAGAGGAATTGACTTCATGGCCATGTCTAAAATAGCCTATAAACTCAATATAAACCTTCTACTAGTCTTCATCCAACACAAAAATCCAAATTCACATGCCACCAAATTCATCTCTTTAGAGATACTTTTAGTTATTAAGGGGGAAAATAAGGTGAAATTTATAAATCCATTATACATAAACTAGGATAGATAGAGATGCATGGCCAACCCTAATATTGTATATGGGAGTCATCTAGACATCCCAAATATTTATAAACCCACTTAAATTGATGTGAAATTGGTGGATTTTTATCTCACAACCAAATGTTGAAAAATGAGGCAATTTTTTATCAATAAAGGAAACAACTTTTTAACCCTATACCCAATTAAGGAATCAATCTTTTGGTAACATCTATAATGAATTATAAGTAAAAGATACACCTTATCTTAGTATTCATTCTTATCCAAACTTCAAACTCATATGGAATCAAACATGTTTATTAGAGTAGGTTGTTTACCTTAGCTCATGTTTACTCAGGTGTTTTATTTTTATTTAGTTATTCTCACCCATTTATGTGTGGATATTTCATTTATATTATTTTATATATTATGATATATTACATATTTATCTCTTAGATATTATGGGGATATTTTGTAGTTTTTTGTATCTTTTATGGATTATTATCTCTTAGTCCTAAATTTGGTCTCTTAGCTTGATATCTTATTTAGGATTAATATTAATTGCTTATATATACAAGGCACATTCATTTGTATTTGACAAGATTTGGAGATATAATATATTATACTAATGCTCTTTTGTTTTTCATAATTATATGTAATTTTATTCTACTCAAATACTTTATAATTCTTATTTTTATGAATGTGATGTTCTAATAACACCATAGATATTTGTGGCTTAGAAAAATCTAATTTTTGTTCCTTTCATGGTATCATATCTTAAGGTTTCATATTCATTCATTTGTGAATTCACTGGAAGGTTAATTTTTTTTTGTATATCTTTTTTTTGGTTTTTTGCAATGGTTGATAGGAAGATCTCTACATTTTTTCTAAAGTTTTGATTTATGACATTTGTAGTGATGGTCTAGAAATAAGGAAGTAGATCATGATTGATGCTTGGCTCTATTTTTGTCTTTATATTTTCTATGGTATGGGCATGTGTCCTATGATATCCTACATTCTATATGAATTTTATATTCCATTCCTATATTTTTCTATGTCAAAGGTGTGTTTATTTTGTAAATTTGCACACAACATAATGATAACAATTAGGTAAGTGTCAAATTTAGGACAATAGAAAGTTGATGTGTAGGATAATGTAAATTTTATATTAGTAAACATGAGCACTATTCATCTCAATTTTCATTCTCATCCTCACGCTTAGCCCCATGGTCATATGGTATGGTCAGGTGGAGGGGGCTTGATTTTGAAATCCTACTAGTGGGGGATTAACTTTAGCCCTTTAATTTTTTTTGTAATCTCTCTAAAAAATATTTTCCTAATAATTTAATATTTTGTGGTGCAAGTTTTTATTTTTTTGACCTATTTATGATAGAAAAACTTGTAAAAACTATATCTTTTGATTAGTAACTCGAAATCGAATGCTATTTTTTTCAAGAGTGTGTGTTTTTTATGCCTCATCTATTGGTGTCATTTATTTTATAAAACACAATAAAATATAGAGATTCAAATTTGGGTGGGCTCAATACAAAATATTTAGTTAGCTTGTCATGATATTAATTTGTGCACACTTTTTACATTCTTTTACTCTTTGGTGATTTCCTAGAATGGATTTTTCTTCTACATTAGATCAGTGTGAGCCATTAAAAACACATAATTAACACACATTAATACCAAGAATGGAAATAATCATTAAATAAAAATTATTATGGGCCTTAATGACTTAAACATAACCAATGTTTATTAGAGAATATGAAAAACTTTAGGACCATTGCAAATTTTATGAGTGTATTGGTTTGATAGAAATTTATGTAAGTGATAGTATTTTATTTTATTTGGAAGGATATGACTCTCCTTTATAAAAATATGAGAAAAATTTAAAGGTTTTTTTGGTAAGATATATCACGTGAGAATGATGTATCTTGAAGTAGAGATCACTTCTCTCAATCTTGAAGATTTTCCATCCATTTTAAACTAACTTACTAAGTTGAAGAACTTATTGACATAATATAAGGGGAGTGGAAGGGATAATAAATATGAAGAGTATGTTTACCTAATTATATCCAAGTTAAAATGTCCATTCTAAATATTTGCTTCTACCTTTTTCTCTAGCATGGATGCCTTAGGTGATACATTCAAAATGCTTGATTTAGAGTTATTTTGTGAGAGTATTACTAAGGAAGAATCTAAAATATCTTACCTTGAGTCTTCCACCTCTCTAAAGGAATTATTATCATCTTATCCTAAGGGCACTAGAAAATTAAATAGGAAACCAAAAACCACTCCTTATCGATATCCAACTGACACAAAACCCAAAGACAATAATTCTAAACCCAAAGAGTCTTCTAAATCTAATAATAATTCTAACCTTTCATGCTCCTTTTATGGGGAACTAGTCTTGTAAAAACTAGGTGTTAGAATAAAATGAAAGTCTTAGAGGATGTAGTCAGAAAACACAATATCTATATCTCCAATCCACCTCCTTCTAATGAGCATGGAAAATCAATTAATGTTGTTGAAAAATCTCATTCACCTATTATAGATAGTTGGGTTATATATTATAGTGCTTCTCACCACATGACTTATTCTAAGGAGTCTTGTTTATCTTTTATTTTGAGTTCTACTTCCAAAATTGAGGTTGGATATTCTTCCTTTATTTATGTTTAGGTAAAATTTGACATATAACTTGCTAGTGGATGCATCAATGATGCACTATATATTCCTACCATCACTTTAGATTTAATTTTTGTTTATCAAATTTGTCATTATGTTTAGGGAAATATAGTGAGTTTCACACCACAAGGGGATGAAATTCAAACCTTGTTGGAACATCACTCATTTATCATATAAGGTTTTATTGATCATAGTTCCCAACTATATCACTTTGAGGGTTTTGATGGCACTTCTTCTATGGGTACATGTTTAGTTTCTCATATTTATTCTAAGAATAAGTTTTTGCATGAGATATTTAAACATCTTAATTATAGATATTTTAAGGAGTTGAGCACTCATGGTATGGTTTATGGTCTTCCTAGATTTTCTTGTCTTGATCAAATTTTCACTAGTTATGTATTAGGGAAATAATACCAAGATACATTCCCTAAGGGTATGACCAAGATAACTTCTTCACCACCTGAGATTATACATAGTGATTTGATGGTTTTTTCCAATCCTTATTTAAATGGATCTAAGTATGCACTTACATTTATTGATAATTTTATAATTTATACTTGGGTTTATTTTCTCAAGTAAAAGAGTGATATTTTTTCACACTTTAAAGTCTTCAAGGCTTTGTTCAAGAATAAATATTTTAGTTGCATAAAGAAGATTCAAACGATAATGGGGGAGTACTTCAGCAAAGACTTTTCTAATTTTTTGGTAGCTTATGACATTATTCACCAACATTCTATTCCTTATACTCCATAATAGATTGGATTAGTAGAAAGGAAGAACTAAACTTTAAAAGAGATGGCTAACTACATGATGAATTCTAATGATTTACCTCATATATACTAGGTATAAGTAGTTAATTATGAAAAATACATTCAGAATCACATACCACATAGATCACTTGATCATTTGAATCCATGTTTAGTTTCTCATATTGATTATAAGAATAAGTTTTGACATGAGATATTTAAACATCTTAATTATAGATATCTTAAGGAGTTGAGCACTCATGGTATGGTTTATGGTCTTCTTATATTTTCTTGTCTTGATCAAGTTTTCACTAGTTGTATATTAGGGAAATAATACCAAGATACATTCCATAAGGGTATGTCCAGGAGAACTTATTCACCACTTGAGATTGTACATAATGATTTCATGGTTTTTTCTAATCCTTATTTCAATGGATCTAAGTATGAACTTACATTTATTGATAATTTTACAATTTATACTTGGGTTTATTTTCTCAAGTATAAGAGTGATATTTTTTCACACTTTAAAGTCTTCAATGTTTTGGTCAAGAATCAATCTTTTAGTTGCATAAAGAAGATTCAAACTGATAATGGGGGAGTACTTCAACAAAGAGTTTTATAAATTTTTGGTATCTTATGACATTATTCACCAAAAATATATTCCTTATACTCCATAATAGATTGGCTTAGTAGAAAGGAAGAACTAAACTTTAAATGAGATGGCTAACTACATGATGTATTCTCATGATTTACCTCCTATATACTAGGTATAAGTAGTTAATTATGAAAAATACATTCAGAATCACATACCACATAGATCACTTGATCATTTGACTCCATTTTTAGTTTCTCATATTGATTCTAAGAATAAGTTTTGTCATGAGATATTTAAACATCTTAATTATAGATTTTTTAAGGAGTTGAGCACTCATGGTATGGTTTATGGTCTTCCTAGATTTTCTTCTCTTGATCAAGTTTTCACTTGTTGTGTATTAGGGAAATAATACCAATATTCATTCCCTAAGGGTATGTCCAAGAGAGTTTCTTCACCACCTAAGATTTACATAGTGATTTGATGGTTTTTTCTAATCCTTATTTCAATGGATCTAAGTATGCACTTACATTTATTGAAAATTTTATAATTTGTACTTGGGTTTATTTTCTCAAGTACAAGAGTGATATTTTTTCACACTTTAAAGTCTTCAAGGCTTTGCTCAAGAATTAATATTTTAGTTACATAAAGAAGATTCAAATTGATAATAGGGGAGTACTTCATCAAAGAGTTTTATAAATTTTTGGTAGCTTATGACATTATTCACCAACATTCTATTCCTTATACTCCATAATAGATTGGCTTAGTAGAAAGGAAGAACTAAAATTTAAAAGAGATGGCTAACTACATGATGCATTCTCATGATTTACCTCCTATATACTAGTTATAAGTAGTTAATTATGAAAAATACATTCATAATCACACACCACATAGATCACTTGATCATTTGAATCCATGTTTAGCTTCTCATATTGATTCTAAGAATAAGTTTTGGCATGAGATATTTAAAAATATTAATTATAGATATTTTAAGGAGTTGAGCACTCATGGTATGGTTTATGGTCTTCCTAGATTTTCTTGTCTTGATCAAGTTTTCACTAGTTGTGTATTAGGGAAATAATACCAAGATACATTCCATAAGGGTATGCCCAAGAGAGCTTCACCACCACCTGAGATTGTACATAGTGATTTGATGGTTTTTTCTAATACTTATTTCAATGGATCTAAGTATGCACTTACATTTATTGATAATTTAACAATTTTTACTTGGGTTTATTTTCTCAAGTACAAGAGTGATATTTTTTCACACTTTAAAGTCTTCAAGGCTTTG
>JARHVA010004848.1:1017500-1057500 GCA_037957365.1 Torreya grandis | reverse complement strand
AGGATCTACCTAAAAATTTGATGGTACTATTTATTGTTGAAACATCATGTGGAAATATAAATTATAAAAAACACTTAATATACTTTATTAAAAAAAATTAACTTAAACCATTAAAACATACCTCTTTATACATATACATAGGGTAAGTAACAACAATATATGTGCTACTGGGCAATTAAGGAATAACAAGGGAAATAGATGGAACCATTTGCTACTAGAAGATAATACAATATGTATAACTTATTGATTTTTTTTTAAAATTAATTATTACCTTAAACATGTAAATATGGAATTTAACATGTCTATAAAAATATATTTTTAACATGTTAACCATAGGAGATACATGGGAAGATGTGGTCAACATATCAAAACCATATGTATATATCAATAAATCATCACTCATAACCAAGTAATATATCCTAATGGACATAAAACCATAATATAGCTACATCAAATCATCACCCTCATCTAAAATTATAATGCAAAGAGCCCCATAGTTACTACAAAAGTGTAGTCAGACATGAGGTCTAACTAGAGCATCCTCATGTACTCCCTCACAAGCATAAATATGGAAAAGTTATGTTTTTTTTTTTGAATTTAGCTGTTATTAAGAACCTTAAGCACATGTAATGTGTAAATATATATAGTATCCTTCACTACATAGGAAAATATCACATACTAAACTACATTTTGGATAGGGACTCTTGTAAGTTGATTAGGCACATGATGTGCAACATATTTATCATTTGTAAATACTTTTACTCTATCTTGATATCTGAGTGATCAAAATAATTAGGCACCTTGTTGAGGATAGACTTGTAATATAGTTTCCTCAAATACCATAAAGGAAAATTGTGGTTGTTACAAGTTGTATGATCAAATACCATCCACCATTGGTCTCAAAACTTATATTTTATTGCATCATGGTATTACCAGTGGGTTGGAAATCATTTTTAAGATAATGGAAGTTGATCATTGGTTTTTATATTAGATAATAATTCACACATTTTTATATTTTGTTTATTTCTTTCCTTTCATATTAATAACTGATAATTTATTTGCACAATATGCCCTACATGATTCCCACCTATCGATTTAATTCATCATTGAGTCAACATCACATACTAATGATTCTAATGCATTTTATAAAGAAGCACAATGGGGATAATCAAATGGGATTTCATAAAAGTCCTAAAATATTCTAATTCTCTATTTTATTTTCCATTATATGTTCAACCAAATCCTTTTGACCATCTAGGGGGTCTACTATAATTGTAATATTGTTATGAGGTTTAGGAGGGATTGGTGGGTTTTGATCTTCATATAAAATTTACACATTTAATTTTGATGATATATTAGGTGGGGGGATTTGAGGGGTTATACAAACAAATAATGGAGGTTTTTAAAAAATAATAATGAAAACTAAAGAATATTATGAAAATTGATTCAAATTATAAAAATTAAAATGTCCTTACCTCTTATCCTACAAGTCATCATCAATCATTTCACTCACAAATAAAATTAGGAAAATTTTCAATAAAAATGATTGATTTGAAGAATTTTTTTATTGAAGGTAAAAGAGGGTTTTAGAGGACCCCTACCCATATAAAAGAACCAATACCATGGCTAAGAAAAGGAAAAAAGAATCATCAAACATAGTAAACAAAGAGATATCCACATGAAAAAAATAACATAAACACAACAAATAAATAGATGTCATGTAGCCCCCCCAAAAAAGTAGAGAAAGTTAAAGAGAATTAGCTATGGGTATTCTTCTAGTCCTCATATGCCTTAGACCACTCCTCAGTCATACTCTTGAAGTTCTTATATAGTAAACCAAGCAACTTGTCCTCCTCATTCTTAGTGTTGATCCATTTGAGCTTCTTTTTAGGCCTGGTACCATCCTCATTTCCTTTGTTATTGTTAAAAAACATAGACAAACCTTCCATACTATGCATAGCATTGTTAACCATAGCCTTGATGAAACTCACAAGGAGATTGAGGTTATACTTGAGATATTTGTCATCCCTTTCCAACATGCTAATTTTATCAGTGAGAAGCTCAATTTGAGTGGGAATTTCCACTTCTTTCTCCCTCATGCAAAAACGGTCGTCCATATTATTGATGTCTTACTTCAGACAAGTGTGATCCTTCATGAACCATTAAAGGAAATATTTATTTAAGTTAACTTCATCATCTAACTATTCCATTATAATATTATTCTTGGATACATCCTTCATAGAGTTAAGATCAAAGTGGGATTGAATAATAGGTTAGGGTTCACCTATCTTAGCAATAATGTTTTCATAAATAACCATGCTATATGACACATTTTGTCTCTCTCCTTCCCTAAGGAAAGGAAAAGTAATCTTATTGGTAGTATTATTTTCCTTGATAAGATGTTTTTCACACTTGATAATGGCATGATCCTCTAATTAAACCATTGTATAAGGGTCTTGAAAGAGCTAATAAAAGAACATGTGCTCTTCTCTATAATCTACCCTATTGTGAAGCAAAAGTAGGCCCTCAACCTTCTTTAGTTTAGGATTAGAACTGCTTCTCAAAATTATTTTTGAAGGCCCAATATGAGAAAGATTATTTTCTTCTTCTCACCAATGGGACATTGAAGAATGGGTTTTTAGGCTCACAAAAACTTGTAGATAAGAAAAATAACTACTTAATGCATCATCTCTATTTTCATACCCAAATGAAGCTCATTGATAGAATGCTCCAATGAGTGAAGAATATAAAATTGAATGACAACAGGGATATTGTGATATAGATAATTAAGGAATGAAATATGGTAGTAAATTATAACCTTTTAGTGTCTATTAAGGGTAATATACCTGATAACTTGCTCAACCACATCATTGAAAAGAATTGATAAATCCTCCTTTTTAAACCCACCTTGAAAAGTAATGAGACTCTCATCTCCTACCATAAATTTCTCTTTCTCTTGATCTATATATTTATTTAACATTATATACTTATTCTCTTCAATCTTGGGCCCTATAACCCTAGAGATAACCTCCTCAGTGATTTCCATCAACACATTGTGGATGTTGACCACCCTGTCAACCCAATTCTTAGCAAACTAATGTGAGAGATACACATAATACCCATAGATGCGATCAATGAAAATGGTGATGCTCCCTATGTGGATAATTTCCCAATGCATTAACTTATTTTTGATATGGTATTCAAACATGGGTTCCACTCTATTCAGTCCTCCTACCATGATATAACACCTATTATCTAACTTTTCCAAAGTGTAATAGATGGAAAGGCAACCAAAGTCATTTAAACCATCAACGACAATGGCCTCCAAATGTTTATTGGGTTTGTGAATAATAAATGTTGGGAAATATTATTCCATTTATTACTAACATTAAATTCATCATCAATACTTAACACATGGTACTTACCCTTATCTTAACTGGGCATGTAGTGCCCTCTCTGATCATTGATCCCACACCTTTGTGACTGGGGTCGTGATCGTATTTTTATCCTTTCTAATGATATCGTTGATATGATTAGGTCAAACTTCCAAATTTTTAACTCATTGGCCTCTACCCCTCTATTGACAAAGGATTTAGCCAACATATTGCCTTCCCTAAAATTGTGTTGAAAGATACCATTCTAAAAGTTATTACTTAAGTGATTGATTTTCTCTATAATATTTAATATGGACAAGGTCACCACATTATTCTTGTTGATAAAATTTATAATATTTAGAGAATCCCTTTCAATGAAAATATTTTAACATCCTAGATCAAGATCCACCTGGACCCCCCACAATGCTACTAATACTTTTGAGAAATGATTGGTTTGGAAGCCCATAGTTCCTTCATAAGTGGTGATAAACTCTCCTTGATTGTCTTGAATAACACCTCCCCCTCATAAAAGTCTAATATTCCATTTGGACTCCCTGTCAAATTTCAATTTAACCCAACTAGGTTGGGGAGCCAACCATCTCACATTTATCCTCAAGGAAAGCTTAGGATACAACAGGGGCATATTCTCAAGGGTGAAAATACACTCTTGAGCAATAGTTTCCTAAAATGGAAAAAGGGCTAGCTTTTCCACCAATTAATGATTTTTAAGTTTTTAGATAAAAGGGAAAATATCTTATAAGACACTCTAAATAAGGTGCTCTTCTTTTTATAAAAAATCCTATTGTCGTGCTCCTTTCAAAAACCCTATAGAAGATGAGGGAAAGTCAGATGCCCAAGTTCCTTGAGTTCTTGGTTGAAAAAGGACCACCAATATTGTTAAGATCCCATAATAGATGGAGGGAGAACCCAAAAAACATAGAATTTCTAAAACATAGATCCCTAATATGGAAGGTATACACATAATCAAAGAAAATGTGATAGATAGATTCTAAGTCATCCTCACATAGTACACATCTATTAACCACAATAAGGCCTCTTTCACTTAGATTGTCCATCATGAGAATTCTATTTTGAAAATTTAACCAAAATAATATGTTCATATTATAAATAAGATTTTTGTTCCAAACTTAACCCAAAGGATTATCCCTCTCCATCAAATTTTAAAGCTTCAAATAACTAGAAATGGCATGATACTTGCCATCCTCCAAATCACTCTAAACCAGTTCATCCTCCCATCAAAGGTTTGATTACCTTTGAGGATGAAATTAAGATCTAAAATGATTGTGGCTAAAGAAGCATCAACATTATTAAAGGTTAGATGTATCCATATCTTCCTACCATTACAAAATTGAATGTAATTTGCCACCATATCCCCTAAAACAAGTGAGATAGGATGGGAAATTTTATGTCATGGTTCAAGAGTCTCTTGGGAGTGATTTAGAATCTAATATACTTCCATAAACTAATTTTTTTACCATTTCCTAGATTTGACTTGAAACCCTTTAACATATTATCCTTATTCTTGAAAAATAAGTTCCAAATGGCTAACCCTTTGATAAAGTTAACCTCAGTTAGGAAAGAAAGAAATGATCTATTACCAAGATATTTGGCACAAAAAATGTTCACCCAAGGAGTAGGTTCTTTGAGAAACCTTTAATAAATTTTTGTGACTAATGCCTTATTCATATAGGAGAGATTTATAATACCCAACCCTCTAAAGGATTTCAGAAGGCAAACCTTATCCCACACCACTAGAGGGAATTTGTGAATATCCTCCACTCCCATCCATAAGAACCATTTTTGGATTTTGTCCATTTTTCCTATATAACCTTGGGAATTTTAAAAAGTGACTTGATATATATGGGGAGGCTCTATAACACACTTTTGATGAGAAAAACTTTACCCACCTTAGAAATAAGGGACCCTTTCTAATCAGAAAGCTTACTTTGAAACCTCTCAATCAGGGGGTGCCAAAATTCTTCTTTCATTCTCCCTTTAAACAATGGCATGCCTAAATATGTTGAGGCAAGATCCTTTATAGTGTGTGGGATATATATTAAAATCATGTTTACTTTGATAAATAGATTGAGGATAGTTATCTTGTTTTTAAGTTTTTAAAATAATCAATAAATTATGTACATGTTTTTGGTTTAATGATTACAAAAGATAAATTTCAAGAGCTCATATGCTCTTTTTAAAACCCAGTATGTATTTTCACATAAATCACATTTTATTGGAAAATTTACATTCCCCCCACACAAAAATAAATTCTACATTTACCCCTTACATAGTGAATCTCATTCATTACATAGATGTACAAAAGACCATTAATAAATTAGAAACAATTCATATTCTTACTATTAGGTAGTTTACATTTATTATGACTCCTTAGCTTGGACCATTTGTTACACTGTATTAGTGGTAATGACATTTACTCTTAATATGGAATTGACACTTAGAACATAATAATAACACAAATTGAACTAACACAAATCTAAATTATTGAGCCACTATATAATAAAAAACTATGTTTTAATCCCCATTGAGAAATATTTAAGATTTAGTATGTATTTATTGTGCATAAGATAGTTTTTTGATTATGTAAGGCTAATAATGTATCACTTAAGTTTGTAATAAATGTTTTCATAATTTATGGTGTGTTTATCCAATAACTTAAAAATACTCATCATAACCATCACAGGATTATCATACAACCTTAATAGATTGGATGAACAAAGTAACTACACACATAATGTTAAACACAATGTTTGGCATAAGATTTCTCAAATATTAAGTTGTGCATGAATCTCTAAAAATTTCAAGTCCTTGTATATTTTGTAGAGCTTGAAAAAATAAATTTTTTATGCAAGATATCCAATCTCTCAAGAGTCTACATTTGATAATGTCTTCTCAGAAATTCTAAACTTATTATGTAGAACTTGTAGAAATATTTAATTAATACATACACAATATTTTTCAAGTTACAAAAAGCATGAGACATTACCATTTCAAATACTTTGCATTGTGTTCACCAAAAGGTTACATTGAAATAACTTTATACATATACAAATGTTTTGTAAAATTTGTTATCACTTATCCTAAATATTTATTTGATACAAGATTTCATGTCAATCCATATGTTACTACATCAAACAATCCAATTAATTAAAATGAACCATAAGTTCTTATTCATGAAAATTTATGAGGTCCTCTAGAGGTACTTCATAATTAAAATTTTAATGTTCTCATCTAGGTTGCATCCTCAACTTTTTTCCTTTACACTTCACTAGTTATTATTTATACTCTTTTCCTCCTAAATTCTCCTGTCACCTTCTCAAGCATCTATTGTATCCAACATACTTATAAAATATTTTTGGTTATTTTATCTTCATTTATTTTTACCTCATGATAACATTAAAAAAATCTGACATTTATAATGCATGAAATATATATCTCATTATGAAAATTTATCTCATATGTGTTTGACACAAACTTCCTCAGCACTCTGCATGGTATAATATTCTTCCACTTCAACTTGTCATATATTCATTTTGGTAATCTTACATTCCTCAAGTGCAATAATAAAATGCCACCCAGTTTGGAATATTATTTTTTCCTTTTCAAATATATGAGATACTTGTATTTCATATTAATTATCTACAACTTATTATTCACTTGTTGATGCATATCTTTCATATACTCATCAAAATCCTATGCTTCGACATTCTTCCTTCCTTCATCATAGATGTCACTCAATTATTTGACCCATTTATGAATACACCCATAAATAATCTTAAATTGTGTCCTTCTAGTACTTCTATTTATTTAATTATTATAAAAGAATTGAGCCTACTTCATGGTAGAATCCAATAATCAAGGATTCTTTCCAACCAAACATTTCAAGTTACCTAGACTCATGTTTACTACCTTTTTTTAACATCCTCCTAAGGGTGATACATTGAACCCAATATTATGTTGGTATTCAATTTATTTTACAATGTACTCTTTAAATTCTAGATAAAATTTATATCTCTATCAGATATTATGTTGTGCGGAAATCCATGCAACCCAATAAATTTTATGAATTATTTTTATCTATATGTGTAACATCACTAGTCCTATTTCATGCAACAAAATGATGATTGTTTTAGAATATATATACAATAAAAAAATAGAATCATGGCCTTTATGTGTTAAATTCAATCCTAAAACAAAGTCAATATTGATATGCTCCCATGTTCTAATTGTATTAGAAAGTGGTTGGTATAACCTTACATTATTATTCATTCCTTTTTAAAACTATAAAATCCTACACTATTTTACATATTTAGTCAATTACATAACCATCTTATGCACAAATTGATTCTCACTTGGTTTCACCAATTTTTTTTTTTTAAAATTCTAAAATGACCAACTAGTCCTCCACTATGATTTTCCTTGATAATATTCTTGTGCATGGATCCTCATGTATGCATAATTTTTTACTTAAAAAAAAAATTATTGTATGTAAAATTCTAACCATCATGTTCTATCCACACTCAATTTTGTTTTTTCATGACTTCTATACATGAATTAAATCATCATGTTATACAAACAACTATTTCATTAATTTAAATCCCACTTACATCTCATTGAATAAGACAAACCATGGTTTTAACACATCTAAAACTCTATTATAATTTTAACTCCTATAATTCACTACAAATAAGTAAATTTATTAAAAAAAATGAGCCCATTACATATGAATTTGGTTAATATTACCTTGACTTTTAATGAATTGCAATGTTTAATGGTTTGTGTATAACCTAAAATCCTTAGGAAATAATTAATCCCTTCACATCTTGAGATATTTCACTATGACATAGATTTATTGATAATAAAATGTATATTTTCTCTTTGTTTTATTCAATTTCTCATTGATGTAATTTGTGGTCTTACCTTCTTGACTTCGTACAACTCCTAATATTTTTCCACTAGCACACAATAAACATGAAATGCATTTTTTAAATTAGATAAATCTAACACTAGTTGTTTAGTTACCTTTATCTTCAATATTTTAATCTATGCTCTACTTATATTATATAGACAAAAAAACTATCAGCTCTCATTAATTTTGTGATAAGTTCACATCTCCCACTAATGTTTTAAATGAAATTCATAGATAAACCACCAATCAATGGAAGTTTTAGGATTAAAATGTGCTCTTAAGTGATGTAAACTCAAATATATATCTCATGTTTTTAGGATCCATATTTTATCCCTCTTGGGAAGTCACAAAACCCAAGTAAACTAATTCTTTCATGAATCTAATTTATTTAAATTAACCAACAACTTCTCTTCTTACAACTATTACAACACTTATTTTTAGGTGTTTCATGTTTTCTTACTTTGTCATACTAAAAACTTTAATTCCATATAAAAAACATAATGATAAACCTAACTATAAAATGTTTCAACACTTAATTCATGAGTCACATTAATGTACTTGGTGCATTGGTCAACCCAAATAGTATAACCAAAAACTCATAAACCCTTATTTTATTTTCAAAGTTGTCTTCCATTATTCACCTTTTCTACTGTGTATTTTTTGATATCCAATTTTCAATTCAATATATTTAAAGTATTTTTATCCACTTAGACAATACATAAATTCATTCATGCATGCCAATGGAAATATATACTTGACAATTATCTTATTGGTGGATCTCAAATATATGCATATTTTATATTCTCCACCTCTATTTGGTGATAAAAATATAAATACACATGGGATAAAACTTTGTCTTATAATAACTTTATCTAACAACATGTGCCCTTTATTATTCACTTCCTCATTCTCACCAAGTTTCAATCTATATGAACCCTTGTTTTGTAAGTTAGATCCATGAACTAAGTACATACGATGACTTATAATCTTTATGTATGGTAATACATTTAGAATATAATTGTAAATGATCTCCATAAACTCATTCAAAAACTCTTTCACTATACACAAAAGTGCTTCCTCTTCTCTTACCTTCCTAACATGTGTAGGATTTGTAATGAAAGAATAACATGTCTTCTTCTTCATAGCTTTCAAGAAATACTTTCACAAAACCAACAATCTTATTGGAATACTCTCCACATATTCATTCTTTTCCTTTAAATTTTTAGAATGTACTTAATTTCATATTTCATCTAATCATATGTATTTGCATCATCATCATGTTTTGATTTCCAATCAAACTACAAAGGTCTTCCTAAGAACACATGGCTTATGAACATGGGAATTAAGCCACACATAACTTCATCCTTGGATGTGCCAATATAGAAACTTACTAGACATGTATCATTTACCAAAATCTAATGTCCATTTAATAACCATGACTCCTTATAGGGATTCAAGTGTGCAATAATATTTTAAAAAAATATTTTCTACAATCTCATTAGAAATAAGATTATCATTTCTACCACTATCAACAAAAACATTTCAATTTTTACCTCCCATTTTAAAAATGGTTTTGATAATAATATTCCTTTTCTCTGGTGTGCACTATTATTTAGTTGGTTTCAATAGCATTCTCTTCTTATTGAAAAATTATTTGCATTATGGGTCCTCTACTTGATTGATTGATGTAACACTCTCCTCATCTTCTTATATAATATGATTATTTACCTCAATTATTTTATCTCCATCATTATGTGCATGTGGGTAGTAAAACACTGTATGCCTTATTTCTCTTCATCTAAAGAATGTACCCATGAAACCTATACCTCTTCCTCATCCCTAGGATATTCTACCTCGCATAGGATATCTTCCACCTCTGTGATGTATTATTTCTTTGATAATTACTCACTTCTCCTTCTTGTACATAATTTCCTCTACCACTATTTCATGGTCCCCATCTACATGAGAATTTTACATCTCCACTTTCTTCACCATATTATCCCTGAGACAACTCATCTTCATCCTTAAATGTACATTGATAATATTCCTGATATTAAAGTGGTTGTATCATCCCAAACTCATTTTAAATACAAATTTTAATATCTTGATATCTTTTCCCCATCATCTTCAACATGACTCACTCTACTAGTGGGTTTGTAAAACTATTCTAGGGAATCCTTTACACTCATTTATTTTTATATAAAGTATTGTAATTTATTACTAAAACTATTTGAAATTAAAAAAATTATTGCAAGCAAATGGTTCAAAATTTTGAAAAAGAACTTGAAATGGAATTTTATTTCTAAATTAAAAAACCTTAAAATACCTCTTCTCCTCTAATTTTGGCATGTTTGTAAAATTCAAATATTGGAATGTGTGAAAAAAATGAGAAAATGTGGCCTCCTCAAATAAACCAATGATTATCTTGTATCTCCTTGATTTGGTACCATGTTGATTTTGTTTTGACATTTTAAAATACAATATTTGATCACCACGTACTTCCATATTGATGCAATAGAGTTTTCATTTCCTTATAGAAAGTAAAAAATGTGTTTTGAAACTTCCACATCTTTTTTTGGAGCTTGGAATATAGTCTATAAGATAAAAATAGAAAAATAAATGCCCAAATCTTCCTTTAAAGCTACATATAAGTTTGTATTTTTTAACAAAATCACATAACTACCATTAAAAACACCTTACAAATAACCACGTAGGTCTATAAAAATTTCATGAAATGTAAGATATCAAAATACACACAATCTTGGATAGTTTTGGCAGCCATCCATGTCAAAAATTAAATAAAAATGCTCCTAGAATGAGTAAAAACATAATTAACATAGCTAAATTCTATCAGAACAAGTACATAGAAGATATGAGAACATGTAGTGCATTATATTAAAAATAATACAGGGTCCAAAAACAGCCAAAAATGAATTATTACAATAGATACTTGGGAGTAGGTTGTAAAACCGAAGATTAGGAGAAATAATGGAATGACTAATAGAAAAAATCCTTTTTTTAATACCAATTTCAAGATGGATAAATTATTGATGAAATGAAAATGAGAAATATTTGGTTCAGACTAAAATTGTCTTCACTATTCAAATTAGAATGATCAAAGAAATACAATTAAATAAGCCAAGATATGGATGTTCGCTTCACATTCAAGATGTCCATTCATATTCATATAGGACTCTTAGTTATTTACTACAAGACAAAAGCATTCTTATAACTAATACTAAAAATAATAAAATATTAGGTACAATAATATTATAGATAATAATAAATTAGAAACTTAAATTTTATTTTTATAACCATTATGTCCAAGGACTTGAATTTATCCTTTCCTTTTCTAAATCTTTTGGTCTACACACGACCCCACCATAAGGATTCATGTCCCTTCAACTTTTTGTATGCAATTTTTTTCACCTTGGGATCATCCATTTTCTCATGATTAAAATATTTCTCCAAGTTAGTGTTCTAGTCAATAATTTCTTTAGGACATGATATACCAACATAGTTTGGGGTGTCCAACTATGTCTTGCTAACCATTTTAGTGATGTCTCGCAATATTATATCTTCTAGATCATCAAATAATTATCCCACATTCAATTTGGGTGATTATTCATCATCATATTCATTTACATCTATGAATAATGTATACACATAATATTTTCAAACTTTATCAATTATTGATGCTTTCTCTCTTGTAAAAACCCATCGAGTCTCAATCTCTCTGAGTGCACTCCTTAATGGGTGCACCACCAAAGGGATGGGCAGACCATTGGTGCTTCATAGGATTATTTTTCCTATAATACCACTTTCTATCTACACACCCATCTCCTAAAAACATTCCCCTAATCTTTGCCTTCTCTTTTGCACCCTCTTCTAATCATTTTCCACCTTCATTAGCCCTTCCCTAACCTAAAATCCTTTTTTATAGTTTATGATACATTGTTGAACCCATCCATCTTATACGGTAATTGATAAAACATATTTAGGGTCTAGGTCTGCCCCTGGCTAACCTAGATCGAGACCTAATTTATTTTTATCAATAGTGATACATAGTTAATTGGGTTGACCCTATCATCTAAAATTTTAGAAAGGACTAGGGTTAGATTAATCTATATAAACACATCCATTTAATAATTTATAAGAGAAGAGAATAAGAAGAGATATATATTTCACATCTACTTATCCACCATTATACTTGAGAAGAATAGCTTAGGGTTTTATACTTTCTTTGGAGATATAGATCTTATATTGTGGAGAAGTCTTTTGGATGCATTGATAGGTTGTGTATCCTAGAGATGATTTATCTTTGTCATCCTTACATACCACAACAACCTATTGCAAATCACCTTGGCCAAGGTATATATTGAGGCTCGATGGGTTCATCTTCAAAGGTAAGTATTCTTAACTTTGTTACTCATTTGTAAGAATAGATTGATATGCATTTGTACTTCTCTCCCATGCTTTAAGATTTTGTATACATTGACATGAGTATATGTATTCTATATATGTTTAATTTTAATTTTTACTACCCCAACTTTGTGACACAATATTTTATGAGCACTAGATTAGACTTTACTTGTTATTAATTTACTAAATATGAAAACATATGACCTGGTTGGGGTTATTACATAGTTTTGCTTGACTAGAGGATTTGGAACCCTCCCAAGTGATATTATTATGGTAAAACATCCCTTGGCTAGGACTAGTATATCCATCTTGGTCATGAACCCTAATATATAATGTATCAATAATTATAAGTATAAGTAGGATTTATCTTCTATGAGCTAGGATTGATTTATAGATCTATTGCATTTATCTTTGCAAACATTATAGTGATCCCAATGTGAATCTAACCCTTGTAGGTTTTCTTTGATGCCATCATTTTATTATATTTTTTCATATTTAAAATAATTTATCAATATATTTGATATAGTTCTAAATTTATGTGTGTAGGTTTAACACATAGTAACTTCAAAATGATTATGTTCTATTTGTGTAGGTCTTTATCAACTACAAGTTACTAAATTGATCAATTCATCATAGTAATCTTATTCAATTATATATTAGCATACATTATTGAATAGATTTACTCTATTTGTTAATTCATTATACCAACATACATATCAATGAACACTATCAAACATGTTGAGCATGTTCATTATTATTCTTCAACACATAGGGTTTTACAAAACTTGGTCAAACTAGTCGACCTAGTTTACAAAACTTGATATCAGAAACTAAAGCATTACAGCATACAGAATTACAATATAAATCATGTTAAAGACCACCAAGGTTCCTTTATTTTCTATCTATAATTTTAGTAATTCTTTAAGTTTTATTTTTCACAAGTTGATATTTTTCAAAATTACAAACCTACATCTAACTAGGTTGACATGGTCGACTTAGTTTTGTAGTTTGCCTTCTATCTAAGAGACATAGTTAACCTATTCAACTTTGTTATTAAAGACATTACTTCCATATAACATCAGTGACCTAGTTGAATCTATTGTATATCATTTTCATAAAGTGTCACCTGAATTAACTCTATACTATTCTTAATCAAGGAATTAACATTTATTTGCTAGTTATTAATTCACATTTCCTTTTCAATTATTCACATGCTTAGAGTAACTCACATAGCCTAAATAGGTGTTTTTTTAAAATTACCATTTTAGTTACACTATTTTACTCTTTTCCACACTCTAAAAAATCACTTAACATTCAAAATGTATTTAAACATTTGTCTTCCCAAGGTCTACCTACTTAGATTTCATCACCAAGGGGGAAGCCAACTTGGTTTTCTAGCCAAGTATAAATATGTGGTTAATGGTATATATTTGAAAATAAATTAACACTATTATCACTATAGGATTGTGAAGTGAGGGGGTAGGCCCCAATACCAAGCTATTACCATTTCCAATAAAAATCCCTTTTAGCCTAGATATCTTGAAACCAACATTACACTACTTTCTAGTTTCCTATTTCAGCTAACTTTCCTATCACATTAAAATCAATTTTTTTTAAATAATCTAATAACAAATATGATGAACAATTAATTAGAATTTACTTTTTAGTTGATTGTTTTCTCTTTGATCAATGTTTATTATACTACAAAACTTACATTGGCCAGTGTTGGTGCAAGGTTTGTGTTGTGCATCCCAATTAGATTAATCATATTGATCCAATTATTTATGCATTTGCTTTAATTCTTGCTTCAAACTATATTGAATTTTTTTCCCCATATTTTATAACATTCTCATTTTGGTCAATAGTCTTTTATGGACTATTTTTTACCTTTTTTTCCAATAGTACATAGTTGATATTTATGACTATGTCTTCTTACCCTTCTATTTAGTTCTATATTCATCAATACACATTCAATCATCATTATTGTGTATACTTATCATATTTTTTAGATTTTTTATACAATAAACAATCAAATTGAATGACTACATATTATTATTTTTCTATTTGATTACAGAACACTGTCGACTGATTTGAATTTGTATATTATTTTATGACTATATCTTTGCATCATCATTCTTAGCCTTTTTATCTCATCATGAACTTCCTATTTTAGGAAAACACAATGTTGAACTCAATAGATATGATGAATTTCACCAATCCTAATTGGTTTCCCCATAAAAATATCATGGCTCCCACTTTAGATGAAAGTAATTATGGGACTTCTCCTCAAACATCCTTAGTTTTTAACCCTTTATTCTCCTTAGAAGATCAACATGAATTATAGTATACATCAAAAATGCTTTTCTTCATTAATTAATTTCCTCAACATCGAGGAAAAGACCCTTCCACTATTTACAACCTTATTATAAATGGTCAAGAATAATAACCCCATTCAACATCCCCCACATTCTAACATGGATTTGGGGGTGATATCTTATTTTATTCTCAACCTCTTCCTTATGTTTTGACCCCTTCTCATACTATGATCTCTTCTTCCTTTATTTCTTCTATCTCCATGCCAAGTATTTATACTAACATGACATGTTCAATATTTAGTGGGCCTTTTACAAGACTCTCTCTTCTCAATCCCTCCATTAGTGCATCATTCACTACCAATGGTAATCATTCCACTATTGCTTCTTTTTATTCTAACCCTTCTATTAGTGCATCTTTCATAACATGTGCTAATCATGACATTAGTTCCTCCTTTTCTACCAATGCCTTTAAATCCACTAGTTTTATATATGCCACTACTCATAGTGGTACCTAATCCACTAATACCAATGCTAATGTTTTGCATGTTGTGCATAGTAATCAAAACATCACTCAAACATAAAAACTTTTGTTACAAAATCTTAACCAAATTAATGATTTCCAATATAATAGTACTAACCAAATGATTCAAATGCATAATCACTTTATTCATCTCCAAAATCAACCTCAACAAGTTTCATGGGGAGCGTACAAAAAAAATGGCCCCCACCCCCCTTAGGGATTCCCATACAAACCTTATTCTCCAACTACCTCTTGTTAAAAAAATGATTAAGCATTCAAAATTAATCTCTTACATCTAAAATTTCCAACATAGATATAAGAGGTATCACCCCTACTATTAGCTACAATGGGTCAACTGATCCTACTTTATACTTAAAAACATTTAAAAATCTATATAAATATTAGGTCAAGCTAAACACTTTTGCCACTACCAATATCTTATCAAAAACCCTCTCTATAGATTCTTTAGATTGGTATAACCAACTCAAGTCTCATTCCATCACTAGTTTGTATTATCTAGTTAACATTCTTGTATAATAGTTTCAAACTAGTAACCTCCCTGAAAATACCTTGGCTCATTTTATTAATTTTAATCAACTTGAGATGGAAACCACACAATATTTCATCAAAAAATGGAATACCTTATCTAATAAGTGTGAACAAAACATGGTACATGATAACTTTTTTCATCTATTCACCAATGATCTCTATCTTAAGTTGTAATATCATGTTAGGACTCTCTCTCCATGAACTTTGGAAGAGGCTCTCGACCAAGCCAATATTTTTTCATGCATCAATTTGAGCCATCACAAACTCTTTTCGACACTCGCATGTTCATAAAAATAAATACATCATCATGCTAATAATTATGGTGTCACTGATTCCTATGATACCATTCATAATATTCAAGCTATTACTCCCAACCTTAATCTAGAATAAGATTCTCTTTTAAATCACACCCCTGATACTTAATTTTCTCCAATAAACAACATTAATGTTCATAATCCATTATCCTTATTATAACTCCAAAATATTTTAACAAGGCCTCTTTCATGAGAGTTTGATCCCACTCACCCTATGAAATCATGGTATGATCCAAATAAATTGTGTTGTTTTAATGCTATTTAGGGTCACTCTCATGAGAATTATAGGAAATTGTGTAAATTAGCTATGGATTTCTTCCTTGGTTAAAATTTAAATCAAGATTCCCTTATTTGTAAACAAAAATAATCCTATAACTTTTCCTTTAAATCTCACAAAACACAAAATAAAAATCAAGCTTTAAACCAAGCTAATGTTCATCTAGCCATTTACAAATATCCTCTTACAAACTATCAAGACAATAATGATAAGATTACTCCTTCCAATAATATATTTGATAGGATTATAAACCCATATCCCAAATATAATGTGGTAAACATGACTAATATTCAAAGGGTATTTGCCTTCATTAATTATCATCCTAGCCATGCACACCAATCATCTCACACTTTCTGTGTTATCTAATATTCTTCCCCAACTCACCTAATATATTTGGGACAAGATGACCTTATCTCTTTCAAAGAATAAATTCCAACACCTCCATTAGATAAAAATTCTTATACCATATTTAAAATTTACCTAATCTCTTTTCCCATCACTAATAATATTCAACCTTCTAATACCACTTCTTCAAATATATCACAAGATAAACCTACATCAACTACCTCATCCTCTCATGATAATCAAAAATATGTCCTCTAATTAAGCCTCTTACATCTTATCAACACAAATTTACATGCACTTATAATACTCTTTCCGAGGAGATCCTCCAACATTATGCACTTTTATCTAGCAACACATTCATGGGTTATGATGATTGTGACCGTATCATAAAACTTACCAATCTCCCATCTCAAATTCTCTTTCTCAAACTCATGCAGAATTATTCATCTCATCTTAACCACCTTATGTAGCTTCTATTCAAAATGAACATCCCCCATCCTCCCCTAGAAATACATAAAGCTACCTTATCTAGGCCATAAGATACCATCTTACAATAATGTGAAGAGATGTCTATACATGTTGATAAAATAATGGACACTTCTCTCTCTCTCAAATTTACAATTGCTTCTATGATTCTAGATGTGATTTTGTTTCATGCAAATGATCCTTCCCTATTTATAAGCATCTAAATTGGTGACATCCAAGTCAAGTATTCTTTGATTGATGAGGTTTTAGGTACTTGTGTTACCTCTATCTACTTCATTAAAACCCTTGGATACTATGAGTGTAATATTAAGTCTAGACGTAACACATGTAATGGTTATGATTGAAGGAAAATGCATCCCTTAGGTTGTGTATGGATCCCTATTACCATTCTAATTGTCACTATTTGAGTGAAGGTTATGATATTCAATTTCCCCTTTCCTACAATATCTTATTTGGTAGGCCATGGACTCATCACATGAGGGCTATTGCATATTTTGCCTTCCAATGTGTCATGTTACCTTAAAATGGTAAAATTTATAGGATTCAAGGTGATACTAACCCTTATAATTTTGAAAAATTTCAAGACTGTGGTGTATTTAAAATTTTGACTCTTGAACCCTTGTTGAGTGTTCCATTTTGAGAATCTCAACATTTTAATTTCCTTGTCAACTCTATGCAAGGTTACCATGGTCACCCTAAACTCATTAATAATATACCACCTAAATTTTTAGATTATGATGATGATGAGACCAATGATAAAAACCTAAAGATAAAAACTTTTGATCTCTCTCCTCATCTCATTTCCTATAATCCACCATCTTTGAATCCATATTCTCATCAACCACCTAGTGATGATATACCCATAGTATTAACTAAGACTCGACACTCTATTTATCACACCATATCCGATGAGAAGGTCATGCCTACCTACATAATTGATCTTCATACACCTGACTATGATAATGGCTATACTTTAGATGACCCATTTTTAGGAGGTCTTATTCAAGCTAGAGATGTTAAAATCCTTCATTATTATTCTTCTTTGTTTCAGTCTTTCCATTTATCATTATTCCTCTTGTTCATAGTGTAGAGATGGTGAATTCACATGACACACCTCTAGTTTCTACAAAACCTCTTAGGATCATGCTTATGGATCATGCTATGAATGGTCCCTATCACTTTTCTAGATACCAGGATCCCTATAGTTGGTTCCCCCTGAGATGTTTACTATGGTAATTAAACCCTCTATGCATCCTCCTCCTCCCTCAATTGATTCTAGACTGAATCTTATTCACACTCTACCTTTAGATAAATCTCTTCCTACTTCTAATTTTGTTTCCCCCTTAGTCAAGTCTTATGTAGTATCTTTACCAGCCCCACCTCTCCTTGGCTATGGGTTGCTTCCTTTATCATTATTTTCTCCTTTACCTACCTAATGGGCTCATTAGCCATAGTGTGGCATTTATATAATTATTGATAATTAGACTAGAGATTTTAAACTATACTAGCCTTATACATTTTTTACTTCACTCCCTTTGTTAGTACACCCACAAAGTCTACTAACAAATGTATATGTTACTTCCATAGAATATATAATCATTTCTCCACCCATTGTCAAAATATTCGAAAATATATTACAACCTTGTGTCCTAATCTTACTTAACCTATAGACAAGGATGTAAATCCTCCCAAGTTATTACCTAAATATATTCCCAAATATGGAGAGGTGTATTATTTGTGGCACTAATGCAGTACCCATCACACCAATCATTGTTGTATCCTCTAGTAGCATCTCCAAGACCACCTCATGACCATTCTTGTGCCTAATATCCCTCCTCTCATATGTTACCCATGAAATAAGGCTCACTTGTCTTCCCACATGGTTCCTCTACCTATGGTACCTTCTTCCCACATGGTTTCAACTCCCATGGTCCCTTCTCCACCCATGGTTCCTCCACCCATGGTTCGTTCTTCAGCTATGGTCCCTTCTCTATCGATAGCTCCTTCATTTCCCATATATTCCACTCTTATTCCTTATCCTAATTATTTTATGCATGATGGACCTCATGAACATGATCCTTTAGTCATGCCTACATTTTATATTGAGAGATTTAATGTGAGGTATTTTCCCATCTTTCACTAAAGAAAGATGAGACCCTCACTGTATTTAGATTCCAACTTCATAGAGATCTCTTAGATGTTATGGAAAATGTTTATGGAAAATATTACTAGTACTTAAGAACACAACATGGTGTTCCTTCATTTTTTTCTTCATTTTAGATTAGACATTTTCTCCAAGTCTATATTTATCTACTTTATATCATTTGACTCTGTGTCAAATTTTGCTTCATTTATCTATCTTATATATCTATTTATATTTCCCATTATATGTTGTATATAGAGTCATTTTATTTCATTATGATCTATTATGGATTCTTTTCATGATTACATGATTCTCTTTATGAGTTCATTTATTTCCAAAGATGTATTATTCTTTTCTCATGATTGTTTACTAACTTATCTCTATAACATGGATAATTATTATTGTGACTTGGTTATACAAACCTTTCTCCCCTTAGTAATCCTTATTTACCATGTGATCAATTAACAAACAATTCATCCCATTATAATCTCATTTTACTGATCCACCTTGGATCTTCATTTATTCCCCTTATTTTCTTTCACAAGCTAAGCATACACATGGTCAAAACTTGAGATAACATATTGGTTCATATCTAAGCCTAAGTGTTTTAGTCAGTCATGTCTTTGGATACTTAGCTTCCTTCAGCCAAAGTCTAAATATTATTTGTGTGTATCTCTTTGTCTCTCATTTTGGTTATTCCAAGTTTTTATGAAGGAAGAATCTTAAAATCCATAAAAATTTAAGATCCAAATCATTTTAAAAAAAGACAATGATATAAAAGGAAACATTCATTATTTCAAAAGTAAAATCACACTAAAAGATGTGATTCAAATCACATATCCTTTTTCTAGTCAAATATCAAACTCCAAAGTTGGACTCATGATAGATTCAATGTCCATTGGGGTACAGTAGGCTAATATATGAGGAAAGGAGAATAAAAATCATCTTTTAGTGCTAACTACTTTCTCACATAAATACCCAATCTTCGTAGTAAACCAACGGTTCTGTAAGAGGTCCTAAGGAATGGGGAACACATTGTGGGAAGGTAGGTCCATTTTAGTTTCATTTTTTAAATAATCAACATGAGTCAATATTAGTAATTCAATTATTTTCCTATACAAATTTGTGTTTACTTTAAACAAGGTGTCCTTTGTATATTGATGGTCACTGGTCACTTAGTGTCTTTTTATGTCCTTAGTATGCCTCCTATTTCCTAAGGCCTTCTCATAGATGCCTACATTGTGATTTTTACATTCCCTCTTTGATTTACAATCATCCTAATATTTACCCTTGATAAATATTGTTTTGTTCACTAATCACTCCCCCTAGGGATTCCCTCTATAAGTTGCAACATAAGACAATGGATAGGACTAGGCCTTCCTCACAAAATTTTCCAATACCCAAGTTATAATAAAATTACATGTGTCAAATTTGAGATAAGTAGTGATTGATAATTAGTTACATGTCATTGACATGCTTCCCATCTTGATATAGTATGTTTATGCTTAATTAATTGATATTTTATTTTTAACTTCTTATTTTCTGATTGCATGTAAGAATAGAACCACTTTTCTTAAGTTTTTCATACTTCCCATCTTGAGTTAATGTGATCAATTTAAGTTCATTTTTCCAATTTTATTTTTATCTTATACTTCCCAATGTGATTTAGTATGATTGATTGACTTATTTATTTTGTTTTTTATACCATTTGATGTTTCTTATGATTTAAATTTTATTACATTATTTTTATACTTTTCAACATGATATAGTGTGATTTTAATTCTTTTAATTTAGTGCAAATATTTTTCATGATTTAAAAACATTTTGATATCCTTTTTTCCTACTTTGGTTTATTATATTTACTCATAGTTTATTATTATACATCTCCCATTGTGATATAGTGGGTATTACATTTGTTTTGATTACTTATACTTTTCTAAGTCTTTTCTACCTTTTTATTTTTAACCATGTGTGTGTAACACATAGTGATAGAAAAGAAAACACTCCACATATAGTTACCATAGAATATACAACAACTAAATACATATGATAGAATTAAATATATCCATGAATTAACATCCAAAACTAAATACAAATCATGAGATCAAATCCAACTTTCAAAATCAATATCTATATATTGTGTTTTATACAATATAAGATATAAAATACAAAATACATAACTTTAGCCATACGGCTAGGCTCCATCATGCATATCTTGTGGCCTAGCCATGATACCCATAGATGACTTAGATTTCCCCCTCTAAATGTTACATTTTAATGATGTATTTTTGGATCTAAAACTTGCTACCTATCCTTATAAATTTCCCACATGGGCCTTCACCTACCCAAGATGAACAATAGTAGCCATATACACTACTATCTCCTAAGACAAGGCCTACCAGGCCTATGCCTCTCCCTCACCCACCCCTATGGGTATATAAAATGCATCCTTATGTGTTTGTAAATACCTCATGACCTTCCCCACTAGTATAAACTAGTCTACCTAGGTTGGGGTAGATGGTACCATAGGAACATCCAAAGTGGTGGAGTCATATAGTGCTAGCACACCATAAAAAATGTCATGATGTGAAACCTCCAAAGTTCCCTAACTAACCTCCTCCATTACCAAATCTATAAAACCAAAACTAGATACATATTAGATCACATATATATCCCAAAATCTATCTATCTACTATAACCATATGCAGCCAATATTTTATATCAAAAACTTAAATCAAAATCACAACATTTCTCACCAGTCCCAGTATCACCAACCACCATCTCCACATCTTATCACCCATTGAGAGTGGTCCCTCTTTCTACTCTTCCCTTAAACATGTCCTTCATAATTTTCTTTATACCAGTGTAAATCCCAAAGTCATCACTCATGCATGTTGAGACCCTGTCATGAGAGGTGTCTTTATAGACTAAATATGTCTTAGAATGGTTATTGGGTCATCCTACATTGTCACTCTCACCTATACCCACTCTCATACATAGTGCCTATGTCTATGTTGTGGTTGAGGTGTTCGTTAATATGATGGTACATGTTATGTCCCTCCATCCACATCCATGTCATCCTATCCCCTGACTACCTGCTACCATGCTCAACTAGTCTATAATCTAACACATTTTGGCCTAATCATAGGTATCTCCACTAGTAATCCACCTCCTCTTCTCCCCCTTCAATCTCTAGCATGCCTTGCATAATAATTAGGCACTATTAGAGGGGACACTAGGTATGGGAGTCTGACCTATCCTAGAAATCATGTCACCAAATGTAAATCTACCCATGAAGTATAGTGGCACATGATCCACAACCATTATAGCCCTGTCATAATGGTTGACCAACTAGACCCTATAATAGCAATATGCATGTAGGTTTTTTCACATAATATCCCCTAATTTTATAGTTTGTAATGATGGCACATGGGGCATGACCTAGGTTACATGGTTTTAAATCCATCTCATCACCTAAGGTAACATGTCATCAACCACATGGGGCAACCCATCTAGTTGATACATAAGGAACCTCTCATATATCTAAGTGCTCAATAAAATAATAGGCCCCATGTTATTCTACCATATAAAAATCATCCCATACACATGCATAAGCTAGACCCAAATTACAACCCCAAAGTCATAAAGTAATTCCTTATCAAAAATGGATTGACATAAGGATATCATGTATAGTGGTACTTTGTTTTCTGACTTATGATGCAAAACTCAGGTTATCACAAGTTTGATCATAACCTTTTGGATGTCTAAAATATTAATGATATATACATCAAACAAATTAACACTTAATCCTAGGTATATATTATCTAATCATGTCACCCACTGGGTTAGTTCTCAACTCTCCTCTAGATCATATGATGTCCTTATGATAATCAATGTCCTTCCTATCAATAGTTATAATAATGTATGGACATCCTCTAGCATGATACCCACCCCTATGGTATCCCCATCCACCATATATTAAAAAGTGTTGGTCAAATTTTCCCACACTCCAAATAACATGACAATAAGATCAAAATTAATTAGGGTGTGCCTCATCTCCATGATGCCTCTAAAGCCAAACGTGACTAACTATAATCTATCCATGTTAGTCATTCATGATAGTAGATCTAGTAGCCATGACACATCTATCAATCACCAATATCTCTAGAATCCTTAAAAAATATCAAACAAAAAAGGATGTATCAGACATCCATGTCATAAATAATCAAATTACATTCTTAAAATATCAAAATTTAGACACCTTTGATTTAATTTCTTAATTTTCTATAGAATCAACCCCTTTAATACTAAATCATCCCTATACTTTATTTGTGATACTAGATCGACCCTTTCACATTGATAATACATCAACCCTATTTAGTAAACTATATTGGTCTTATCATATGTAGTCAAGTTTAACCCCTTACCAACTAATTCAGCTTATTGCTATAGAATCAACCCCATTTTAGCATACTAAATCATCCCACTGCTATGAAATCAACCTTATCATCCTCTCTTACCTTATAAACTAAGTTGAAAAAGTCAACTCTATTCATCCATAATGATGACTTTTTGCCAATTTACCTTAAATTCCTTGTGAATTTATTGGTCTAACTTATTCCTACCTAATATCCCATTTTACCTCTAGTTTACCTAAAAATTCCTAGGGTTAATTTAGGTGCCTAGATTTTACCTACCAGACAAACTTATATTTTTAGCTTAATTTCAAAGAAAAATACTCAAAATTTTCAAATTTTCAATTGCTTACCTATGATGCACTTATTTTATCTGCTATGCATCCTCCCTATCTTAGCTACTGTTTCCTCACCATGATGGCTCTCTGGTCTCCAACTAGGTCTCTCAGAGATCTCTTTTCTCATAATAGTAAAAATAACAAATGAATTATTTTTCACCCTATTTATATTTACCATTTAAAATTATTTACCTTTTAAATATTTACTATCAAATTATATATTTTGATCATATCTTTATTTCTACTATCCTTTTATAAACCATAAATTATGCCAAAATCCTAACATCATCGAGAATATTTTCACCTATTATATGTCTATGTTGAATTTTTTTCAATTTTTTTCTCTTTTTTCTGCTAATTTCTATAGGTTCACCTAATATTCCCTATATTTGACACCTTCACGTTTCTTTCATCTCCTTATTTATCTAAAGCACTAAGGTAAGTAAATGTATGTGTTTTTAAATTGTCTTTTAATTTATCTTATTTTCTCCTTACTATAATTTATTTGGCTTCAACATTATGTGTTTTTATGTTGTTTTCCTAAATCACCATCCCATGTTGCACCTACATGACATGTGATGAGTATAGAGTGGGGAATATGTATACACATAATATTTTAAAACTTTATCAATTACTAATGCTTTCTCTCTTGCAAGAACTCACTGAGTCTCAATCTCTTTGAGAGCCCACCTTAAGGGGTGAACCAATAAAATGGTGGGTAGACCATTGGCGATTCACAAGATTATTATCCCTATACTACCATTTATTATCTACACATCCATCTCCTAAAAATATTCCCATTAGTTTTACCTCTTATTTTTCACCCTCCTCTAGTATTTTTATGTCTTCATTAGCTCTTCCCTAGCCTAAAATCCTTTTTGACAGTTTATGATACACTATCAAGCCCATTGACTTTGTACTCTAATTGATAAAATGTATTTAGAGTCTAGGTTGACCCCTGGCTAACCTAGACCCAGACCTACTTTTTTTATCAATAAAAATATAGATTCTAATGGGTTGACCCTATCAGCTAAACTTTTACAAAGGACTAGGGTTAAATTCATCTATATAAACACATCCATTTCATCATTTCTAAGAGAAGAGAAAAAGAAAAGATATATATTATACATCTGCTTATCCACCACTCTACTTGAGAATCATAGCTTAGGGTTTCATACTTTTTTTGTAGATACATATCTTGTCTTGTGTAAAAGTATGTTATATGCATTGATAGGTTTTGTATCTTAGAGATGATTTATCTTTGTCATCTTTACATACCACAACAACCTCTTATGAAGTACCTTGGCCAAGGGATAGATTGAGGCTTTATGGGTTTGTCTTCAAAGGTAAGTATTCCTAACTTTGTTTCTACTTTGTAAGGATAGATATATATGCATTTTTACTTATCTCCCATCCATTAGGATTCTTTATACATTAAAATGACTATATATCTTCTATGCATGTCTAGTTTTAATGCTCATTACCCCCACTTTATGCCACAAGCTTTGATGAACACTAAATTCGACTTTATTTTACTTATTATTAGTTTAGTGAATATGAAAACATAGGATCTAGTTAGGGTTATAGCATAGTTTTGTTTGATTAGAGGCTTTAGAACCTTCCCTAGTGATATTATTATGAAAAGTTGATGTAGGAGAATCACCTACCAATTATAAATATTGGTCAATGCCATGTTTTATCTAGGTAGGTTTCAATAAGGTTCAAGAGTGCATGAATCATATGATGAGTCACCCTAGTGGTTAAGTTAGTAGTTAGGTAGTTATGCACTCCCAATGTACAAGGGAGTTACATTGGTAGTTACATCAGTTTTGACAATAAAAGGAAGTTATAATTGTTTTGTTTTCAAGATTATTAGAAGGTAGAGTAAAAAAATGTTAGATAAGGGGGTTTGTATTTGAAGATGTAACTAAAATAAAACCCCAAGAATGTACATGAAAAGATAATTGAATAAGAAGATTTTGTTGGTAGTTCTATATCTCTTGTGTGTGCATAGTAATGAAAGTAAAAATTGATGTTTGATAGAATATTTGATATAAAACATGTTTTGATCTTTTTGCGCATTATGGTAAGTTGATTTCATTATGTTGATGGATGTATTTATATCATAGATAATTTGATTTACTATGGAATTGAAAATCTATTCAGGTTATATGCATTGTTAAGATTGTTTTCTATGTTTAGAAATATTGAGCAATATATTCCAAAAATATGAATCTGAGTAAGAATGCGTGAATTGAGAAGCACACTCTAAATAGCCTCTTTAAGAATTTATTATTATGTGATTTGTTGAGAAATGGGGAACCCAGTCCTTTGTAACTTTGTGTTTTCTCTGCCAAGTATCCTGCACAAATGTATATTAAGATGAAGATTGACTATGAACTAATATAAAAGGAGATTGATTAAAGTTATTTTTTATAGGATTTTGTGAAGAAGATAACCATGGAAACCCTGAACTTATACACTTGTAATGAATTAACTAATAAAATAAGAGTTATGGGTATCCATTTGTGAGTGAAGGTTCATGCCTTCAGATTGGCATTCAGGCATTTGAATTGTCAACCTGAGATCTTCATTGAAAAGCATCATAGAATTTGTTAGGAAAGTTGGGAATAGAAATTATGTAACTATCGATATGATCAGTAGTGCCAAGTATTCATTCTTGTTTGAATTAATTTGTTAAAATAAGTTTTGGAATTGTTTTCAATGTAATTCTAATATAGTCCCATAGATTTAAACTAAAACACACAACCCCAAAAATATTTGCATAATCTAGTAGGATTCGTATGAGAAAACTTGAACTGAGATCATAAATAAATAATTTAGGGATTCTATGAAATATAAAAAGTTTATGTAAAATGAATTTAATATAAACAAAAACATAACACCCTATAAATAACCTTTATGCCATTCTTCCTTTGGATATATATATAATCTTGTAGCATTCCATTCTTATGTGCAGTCAAATACATTTTTCTGAAGAAATTGTGAACAAAGGGATTAGAGATATATTTTCTCAATTGGATAAGGCATCATATTATTAAAAAAACCTTATAAACTAATAATATTCATTTGATAGTTTATGAAATATTTGGAAAATAATTTTAACCCTTATCAAGTCTTACAGAACCAGTCTAGTGCTTTTATGCCAAATTGTGAATTCAAAGAGAATCCACCAATCAAATTATCTAAAACTTGGTTACTAGCTATGTTTTAATGTTGGTGAGGAGATTTTAAGGGTTTTGTGTATGTAAATACCTAGAATTATGGAATATTGATCACTATGTATAAACAAAATATTGGTGTTATGAATTATTATAAGACAAAATAACTTGTACCCTATTTGAGTCATATTGCAAGTAACATAAAGGCTAGTGTGAAAGTTAGCATTAAGGAAGAGATTAAGATTGCATAGATTGAAGTGTTTCAATAAAAATGAATTTTTTGTTTTGTGTGTAGGGCTTAAAGGTACAGATTAAGAGTTTACATAGGTTCTTAAAGCTTAAGATCACTAACAAAAGTGACATCGAGTTTTGAATGGCAATTTGACAACATAAAACAATTAGAGCATTTGTGTGGCAAAGTTTGTGTTTTTTTTTAAGGTATCATAAGCTTTAGAAGGGAAATGAAAAAAATGAATCTATCTTGTTTTTAATCATTAATGACCAATTATAATAAACCCTCTACATCATTTGGTATCAGAGCAAGAAGATTTTATTGAAAAGGTATGTTTCATTTTTTGTTTACAAATTTTGATTTAGTTTGTACATTTGTGATGAGTAAATTATTGAAGGATGGTGATAATGTAATTAAATCATATTGTGATATATTTTTTTGTAAATTTTTATATAATTTGTAGGTGTATATGAATGAGAAGCATAAATAGTTGAGAAAGTGAAAGGAAGAGAGGTGACAAAGCCCTTAGCCAAGAAGGCTTAGAGAGAAGAGAGCCAATGAGAACTCCAAGAGAAAATCTCATAGGTGATATTGAGAGAGGCATATAATTAGGAAAAAAGAAAATAAGTCCCAAGTGAAGAGGAAAGAGAGATATTGACTCCAACATAGAGAGTCAAATGAGAGACCAAGTGAGTGGTCAAGAGGACAAGATGAAAGACTTGTCAAGAAGAGAGGAGATAGTAAAGATGATGAAGGGATTGATGTGTGAAGAGTGAAAAAATAAAAATTTAGAAAAGAATAAGATGGAAGAAAATTGAATATGTATAGAGAGAGAAATAGATAGAAAAAATAAAAGAGGCAATGGCAAGGCTAGAGAAGATCTTGTAAATGTTGAGACCAAGATTTAGTGTATGCATAAAGAATAAAGTAAGATGCCCTCTCAATAAATTGATGGAGAAGAAAAGAGGAAAAGTGGTGAAGATGAAAATAAGGAATCCTATAAATATAAATAAAGAGGAAAACAAGCCTCACAAAAATTTGACTAATTATTTATTTAAGTGTTTGCATACAAGTGAAGAGTTGCATGAAAATTGGAAACATGAGCAACATACTAATGAAGAATAAATTGATTGGATGTCAGAATGTGGTGAAACAATATTATTTTATCCCAAAGAAGGTGAGAAATTATAGGATGGTGAAGAGAGAGAGAGAGATATTACAACAATACCATGCCTCATGATGAACATGAAGGAGGAAAATTTTAGACAAGTAAGCATAGACGAGAACCAAAAAGCACAAGGTAATAGTTGTAATGTTATGTTTGATGAGTATTCTAATTTGAATATTGATGAAGATGTATTATATGAGAGAAAAATTAAATTAATTAATGTTTTGATGGAAATAAAGTAAGGTACATTATCATACAAAGATGTGTTGGAAACATATGAGGTGGTAGAAGTAGAAAATGAGAAGGAAACACAATTTGAAGTGCTTGAAGAGGTTTCATAGCATAAAATTAAGGTATCTTATTTGACACAAATGGAAAATAAAAGTGATGAGGATGAGTATACAATGGATGAAGAGAATATATGGAAGAAAATAATGGGGGATTCTAATGATATAAGTCTCATAGGAGACAAAAATAACATCATGGTAGCTGAGATGGAATTGAGAGCAATATTGAGTCAAGATGAAGAAGGAGAGATAGTAGCCAAAGAGCAAGTAGCTAAATAGGAGCAAGATTAATTCCAAGAGAGAAATTAGTTTGTGATTTTGATTGACATGTTTATTCCATGTGCAGGTTATTGGAATCCAATAAATGAGCAACATCTGTCTATGAGTAGATTGAAGAGGAAAATCAAGAAGAGGAATGATAGAAAGAAGAATAAAGGAGGAGACATCATGAGCAATAATCACAAAGGCCTATATGTTTCAAATAGGCCTTGTAATCTAGGTAGGAATGATATTAGAAGGAAGATGTTGTAAAGAATCATCAAAACTAAAATATTTTATCACTTTCATGAAAGTTTCTTGTTCCTCAGTAGTACAATGCAACAACATCACCTACCAATTTTAGATATTGGTCAATGCCATGTTTTGTCTAGGTAGGTTTCAACAAGGGTCAAGAGTGAATGACTCACATGATGTGTCACCCTAGTGGTTATGTTAGTAGTTAGGTAGTTGTTCACTCCCAATGTATAAGGGGAGTTACATAGGTAGTTACATCAGTTTTGACAATAAAAAGAAATTGTAATTGTTTTATTTGCGAGAGTATTAGAATGTAGAGTAAAAAAATGTTAGAAAATGGGGTTTGGATTCAAATATGTAACTAAAATAAAACCCTAATAATGTACATGACAAGTTCATTGAAGAAGAATATTCTATTGACAGTTCTATATATCTTATGTGTGCATAGTGATGAAAGTACAAACTGATGTTTGATAGAATATTTGATATAAAACATGTTTTAATCTTTCTAAGCATTATGGTAAGTTGATTTCATTATGTTTATGGATGTATTTATATCCTAGACAATTAGCTTTACTGTGGAAGTGAAAATCCATTCAAGTTATATGCATTATTAAGATTGTATTTTGTGTTTATAAAGATTTAGCAATATATTCCAAAAGTATGACTCTAAGTAAGAATGTGTGAATTAAGTAGCATTCTCTAAATACCCTCTTAAAGAATTGATTGTTATGTGATTGGTTCATAAATGGGGAACAAGGTCCTATGTAACTTAATGTATTTTATACTAAGTAGCCTACACAAATGTATATTAAGATGAAGATGGATTGTGAACCAATATAAAAGGAGATTGATTAAAGTTATTGTTAGCTATCCAAATTGTACCCTAGATGAAAGGAAGAAATTTCAAGTCATGCTTTCAAACCTAGACTAAATTGGGGATACTCTAAGGTCATGGGTTGCCTATAACTAGACTAGACCTCTATGGTTTTTTATGAGGCTATCTCCTCAAATTTTATGATTTGGACCTTTCCTTCTAAATATAAGACTAGTTGGGGTGAAAATAGTTAAGAAGTTGCATTAATTAAAACTTATTCTAAGATGTGGTGATTGATCCATAAACACCACTGATAAACTCAAAGTGAAGTTTTAACAACTACAGATTTTTAATTTCTCAAACTTAACAAATTCTTGAAATACTCAAAAGAACTTGCAAATTTTTTGGTAAAATCATTCTTGGTTATCGAATTGGATTGGAACTGTCAATTGACTTTAAACTTCCATTCACCAATTAAACTATTTTTGTTTTAAAAATTAAGTGTCATAAATTGTCAATTTTAAAAACTTGCATATGTTCATGATTAATTAAAAATTAGAAAACTAAATTTAAAACATGCAATAATTGACAAATTACCACATGAAATTGATAACGAAGTTCGGCATTTATTGCCTACATCTCTGGGTCTCCCCAATAGTGAGGACCATTTCTATTAAATTTGTGCAACAAATGGCTTACAAATTATTTGGAAATGTTGCACAATTCCCTCAGGCCTGATCTCTATCCAAGAACTCCACCTAGCTAATATACTCAAGCTCAGCCACACAGAATCCTTCCTCAGTCTTCAACCCCTTTTGAATGTGCTTTGGTCCTTCATTCAATCTATTGGAATATCCAAATAATAATAATAATAAAACATTTTCTTTTAATTACAAAACATAACTGAAAGGCTTACCCTGTGTATAGAGGTCATAAATTGGATTAATATCCACTTGCTAAAGCCATCTCCAAGCTTAAACTAGCTCTCGACCTCTTAATAAAAAAACATAGTCCCTGCAAAGCTTAAAATCAAATACAAGTTTATGACTTTTATATTGTTTCCCAGCTCATAGCTTGGTCAGTCAAGGCTTATCCCTTTTATTGGGCAGGTCATGGGTTCAAATCTCTATCCTTCTGTTTAGGTGCTTTGCTTATCTATTATCCCACATTGCGAAGTTTAAATAGCCTTCTATCCTTTTAATAGGTTGATGGTATCCTTTAAATCTACTGATGCCCCTTTTTGTGGGCTTTCCACACCAAACTTAGCATGGGTTTGTTGGTTGGTTATCAACTTAGTGCATATACGCTAACTTACCATGATAATGGAATCCAATCTTGGCTTAATATGTGAAACATTGGGAAGATAAGTCACGTGGCATACATTATGGTAGTTGTCTCCAATTTGGGCATGTGATCTCGAGTTCTTATGACTCGGCATGTCTATTCTCATGTTCCTCCAAACTTATCATATTCTAGGATGTGGCAGATGGATCACGAGCTATGTGGCTTGGAAAAGTGGCTAGTTTCTCCCATGTGGCTGGGGTGTGGTAAGTAAAATATTACCAATCAAGATTTACAAAACATTTTAAAACATACAATTATCCCTCGCTGGTGGGATTTCTATGGACTTGCAATTTCAAATACAATGCCATATAAAATCCAAAAGTTTCTACGGACCCTTTTTGACTACCACATGTTGCCACCTAATTGGTCCACTTGGCATGCTCACATTGCGCCATGTCATCTTGTGACACCACATTTTTTTCCCATTGCATTAGAACTTCAGCGGCCTATAACTTTTACATACAGTGTCCATTTTGCAAACCACAAAAAGTACAAAAAATCTCTCAAGGAGCTCTAAAATGTGCCACCACTGAAACTCTAAATTAGAATCATTGTTAGAACCCAATTTCTGATCACTCCTCCCTAATGGAAGGTTTTTTTCTCCAAAACTCCAATATCCCATGAAATTGCAAACTAGTATATTGCATCCATGAAAATAGAACCCAATCATAAAAAGAGATATAAACAATTGCATTAAAATGATTCACAATCAAACTACAAAAATTCCTAATCCAAAAGCATGAGTAAGTGAATCTGCAACTGCCAAAGTGATTAAAACATACTAAAACTATTTGCCCATTTCACATCCTGTAAAGCAGTGAACTATCAATAAACTGAAACAATTACCAATGTAACTACAAAACAAGTTTGTTAATGTCAGAAACATACAATAAATGTTGTGGACATGTTTCAATACAATTCCTTGGTATGGGACTTATATGCTAAGAAAATGCAAATGACACAAACTGTATATTGCCTAACATCCAAACATGCCCATAGGGTCTTACAATGCATCTATACCTCCATGTGCCAAAAATAGATACATTCAAAATAGTAGTCTAAATGTCAAATTTTGTAAGGAAACAAATCACAACATCACTATGCTATATCCCCAACTATTTCAAATGAGTTAATGTCTTATCCATTATTAGACTACCCATACAGTATATTCTAGAGATAAAAAACTTAGAGTTTTAAAAAAGTGAGAATTGAAAAACTTCTTATGGTAAACCTATCTTGAAGTGTTCCCACCAACTCTAATCTACATCTATAAAATCTTGTTCATTCCCTTAGGTGAATTCTTACCATGCTTTTCAAAAAGAATATAGTGATAATCCACTTAACCAATTCTTTCTTCCTAGTGAAATTGATTGTCTCTATAGATTCCGTATCAATTGAATAGTTTATCAATTTGGGCTTTGAAATATGTAATTGAAAAAATTGTTGACTTAACCTCTTAAATGGATTTTCACTTATAGGTTTTACCTTATCCTGGGTTGTATTGTCAACTAAATTATGGATTGAATTAGCTTCATTAACCTTAGTGAGAGGTTTAGAAATCATCTTAGTTTTAGCATTACTTGATTGTGAAGATTAATGAAGCTTAAAACATCTATCAATCCTATGTCCACTCACTTTACAATGACTACAAACATCCTTCTTAGGTGAGGGTCCCCTTTTGCTAATTCCCAACTTAACATGATAATGGTCTTTCAAACATGCAATCTTCTTAAATAAAGCATTTCATTTTCAACAAGTCTTAGCACTATGGTTATTCATCCCACAAAAAGTGCATGGAAATGATTGCATTATCTTCTATACATTATACCCAAACTTCTTAAAAGTATCAATTGGATTAGAAGATTTAGTGTAAGAATCAGGAGGTGGAATCTCAATACCTCTTTTACCTTTACACTTTTGAACTAGTGGCCTAGAACCTTCGCTATTGGAAGTTCGTCTTCCTTTAGCCATGGAATAAACTTCTCCATCATCCACCTGCACACTATTATAACCCAAACCTACATGAAGAGGTCTATGATTAACTTTAATTGGGTTAGATATACCTTGACTATCTCTACCAAGTCCTTCTCCATTATAACCCATTTTAAACAACAATTTAGATCCTATGCCCTTAGTGTATCTTTTGAAATCACCAAAAATAATATTACTAGAATCTGAATCTGAAATGGTAGAAGAAGATGAAGATTCATGTGGTGAAAAACTTATAGTACACTTATTCATAGTCTCTACATCTAAATTAGAAGGCTTTACCTTTTCACATTCACCACATTGCAATCTAATCAAGAGCTCATCCTTGGATTCAAACTCCAATTTTAACTTTGCCACTTGAAATTCAAGTACAAATTTTTGGCATCTCAAGATTACATTTTTATCTTTGATGGCCTCAATCTATGACAACTTGCCCATGGTTTCCTGAAAACACCTAATTCCACACTACACACTGCAATATAATCAATCTAAAAACTAATAATCCAACTATTCTAGAAGCAACTGTCAACACACAACTTGAAGCAAGCCCTACATTCTAACTGCTCTGATACCAACTTGATCCGTAAACACCACTGATAAACTCAAAGTGAAGTTTTAACAAGTATAGATTTTAAATTTCTCAAACTTAATAAATGATTGAAATACTCAAAAGAGCTTTCAAAATGTTTGGCAAAATAATTTTCGGTTATCGAATTGGATTGAAACCATCAATTGAATTTAAACTTCCATTCACTGATTAAACTGGTTTTTGTTTAAAAAATTAAATGTCATAAATTATCCATTTTAAAAACTTGCATATGTTCATGATTAATTAAAAATTAGAAAACTAAATTTAAAACATGAAATAATTGACAAATTACCACATGAATTTGATGACAGAGTTTGGCATTTATTTCCTACGTCTTCAGGTCCGCCCAATAGTGAGGACCATTTTTATTAAATTTGTGCAACAAATGGCTTACAAATTATTTGGAAATACTGCACAACTCCCTTAGGCCTGATCTCTATCCAAGAACTCCACCTAGCTGATATACTCAAGCTCGGCCACATGGAATCCTTCCTTAGTCTTCAACCCCTTCTGAATGTGCTTTGGTCCTTCATTCAATCTATTGGTATATCCAAATAATAATAATAAAAACATTCTCTTTCAATTACAAAACATAATTAAAAGGCTTACCCTATGTATAAAGGTTGGAAATTGGATTAATATCTGCTTTCTAAAGCCATCTCCAAGCTTAAACTAACTCTCAGCCTCTTAATAAAAAAACACAGTCCCTATGAAGATTAAAATAAAATACAAGTTCATGCCTTTTATATTGTTTCCTAGCCCATAGTTTGGGTAGTCAAGGCTTATCCCTTTTACTAGGTAGGTCATGGGTTCAAATCTCTAGCCTTCTATTTAGGCACTTTGCTTATCTATTATCCCACATTGAGAATTTTACACGGCATGTTGTCCTTTTAATATGTTGGCAACATCCTTTAAATCTATCGATGCCCCTTTTTATGGGCTCTCCATGCCAAACTTAGCATGGGTTTGTTGGCTGGTTATCAACTTAGTGCATATACGCTAACTTACCATGATAATGGAATCCAATCTTGGCTTAAGACATGGAATGTTGGGAATATAATTCACGTGGCATGCATTATGGTAGTTGTCTCCAATTTGGGCATGTGATCTCGAGTTCCTATGACTCAACATGTCTATTCTCACATTCCTCCAAACTTATCATATTTTGGGACGTGACAGATGGATCACAAGCTATGTGGCTCGACAAAGTGGCTAATTTCTCCCTTGTGGTTGGGGCATGGTAAGTAAAATATTACCAATCAATATTTATAAAGCATTTTAAAACATACAATTATCCGTCATTGGTTGGATTTCTACGGACTTGCAATTTCAACTACAGTGCCATATAAAATCCAAAAGTTTCTATGGACCCCTATTGACTACCATGTGTCTCTACCTGATTGGTTCACTTGGCATGCTCACATTTCACCACATCATCTTGCGACACCACATTTTTTTCCTATCTCATTAGAACTTCAGTGGCCTATAACTTTTGCATACAATGTCTATTTTGCAAACCACAAAAAGCACCAAAAATCTATCAAAGAGCTCTATAGTGTGCCACCACTAAATCTCTAAATTAAAACCATTATTAGAACCCAATTTTTGATCATTGATGCACCAAGAATTTATTAGACCCACTTATAAGCTTAGACTCCTTAAGATACTAATGAATTATGAAATAAAATAATGCAATTCTTACTCTACTTTCTATGTAATAATATTTTATATAGAGGTTTGTTTGATGCATTCAAACTAGGGAGCAATGATAATAAGGTTTGATTAAAGACACTTAAGTTTGGTTTTCCACTATATTCTTGAGAGATCAATGTTGAGACACACTATATGAATTGAAAAAAATATTTCTAGCACTTAGGTTAAGTTTGGACATATAAAAGGAAGATGAAATTCACAATTACATATTAAACAAACATATAAACATAAAAATGTAGATTAGCAAAATGACTACAAAACACTTTATTCACTACTCCAAGAGGTGTCAAATAATATTCTGGTAGAGTCTAGTCATACCAGCCTGAGGGATGTAAAATAATATCTTAGATTATATATTTATAGCTGAAGGGAATCAAAAAAGGGGGAATTTTGGCATCTAAAAAAGGAATGAAATGAATTAAAACCCATCTAAAAATTTGTAACAAATGCCATCATGAATAAATTTCACTCAAACCCTTCCTAATTGATCTAGGTCACTCTAATCCATTGCATTATTATAATATCATCTCTATAATTCTCCATGGTAGCTACAATGGTGGGATCAAGTCATTTACACTTTGTCTTGATGCAAAACTACTCATGACTAGTTTGTTGATGCATGCCCAAATGGGGAGAAAGGTCATTTTCATGTAGCTAGCTTAGGAAATGATCGTTAAAGTCTACATGTCTACCTCTATAGGTCCCCAATGGTACCATTTAATCCAAAAATATCCACTCTTGACTCAAACTAAAATGTGCTTGATCTTGGCTCCACTCATGATTACTTGCCTTGGTTGAAAACTAAACTTTTTGACCTCTATCCAAGTTAATTGGATCCTTTTTAACTATGTTTAGTTTTTGAATTTTGACTAGGCTTCTTGACATCTTGACTCAGATCACTCCATCAAATTTTCTTGATATGAATAAATGTGAGCCTTTAGATCTATCTTTGAAATATCAACCTTGTATTTGCTTATACCATGTGTTAAACAAATGTTAATCCTTAGGATCCTTTTGTTAGTGTATAGCCTCACATATTTATGCCATGTGTCAACCCCTCAAGCTCTCTAACTCTTTTTGATCTTCAATCACTATTAGATCTAGATGTTTGATTAAGTGCCAACTATTGATCTACCAGGGCCCACCACTTGAAATCCAATGGCTAGTTCATGATCCTTAAATTTGACATCCTTTATCCCATCAAATGATGTTTGCATGACCATCATGATGGTTGTACGAATGTAAAATTTAAGCTCCATAATATTTATCTTACTTTGTCTTTAAATTTGATGTCCCACTGACCGTCATTCATTATCTTGTAGAATGAAAATGATGTCCCACAGATCATCAAATTTAAGCACATATAGATTTTTTTCCCAAGCTATATTTTGACATTCACGTGAATGTCTTTATATTTTTAAATCCAAATAGCTATCTCCTGAGGTCCAAACTTGATGTTTTTACACTTGTCTAGATCACAAATGTTGTGGGATATTTATTCAAACCTTTTTTCTAGATAATTATTTTATGGTTTATGTGGAAAACATTTTTTAAAGAAATTATTTTGTCTTATCCTTGCCTTAATCAATTCTTATAGACAAAATGTCTGAAAGAATTCATGTCTTAGTCCTTTATCCTTTGTAAAGTGCCCTTTGGAATTTGGAAAAGTATCCTTTAAAACTTTGACTTGGTCCACCATGCTAGAGAAATATACTTCAAATAAAATGTAGAGGACACTTGCCTAAGAAACCAACCCTATAAGAAAAGTGTTAAGGATATTTTTCTCAAGAAAGTGCCCTTTAGGAACTTTGCAAAGGACCAACCTCTCTACAAGATACCCTTCAAAACTATGACTTGTTCATTTTCCTAAAATAAACGATCCTTTGAAATAATTTCATTGGACCTTTTGGAGAATAAAATAACCCATATAGAAAAAGTATAATAGACCACTTTCCTGTAGAAGTGCCCTTTGGAACCTAGAAATAGACTATTTTCTTGAGAAACATATCTTTTAGGGAAATTGTAAAGGATCTCTTACTCAAAAATAGATCCTTTAGAAAAAGTGTTAAAGACACTTGGATTCAAAAGTACCCTTCAAAACTTCTATAAAGGACCTTGTTTAAAGAAAAGACCCTTTAGGGAAATTGTTTCTGGTAAAATGTCTAAAATAATTCCTAACACTTGAACAAAAAGTCTGAAACACAAATCTCAAAAGAAATTCAACACTTAGAAAAATAAATTGGGACAAAAATCCTAAAATAATTAAGCCTTTTACATTTGTTTTGGGCTTTGTGTGGAACACTTCCTTCGAATGAAAATTAGATGCTATACTTAGCCAAAATTTGGAAAAGTGTAAACTTAAGCCTTTTTTAATCTATTCCTATAATTATTTGGTACCATGAAAACCTACCTAGGTCCCTTCACATTAAATGTTGAGCCTTCTTGGAATCCACATATTCCATTCATCAATTGGGACCCTGCTCATCTATTTAAACTAGGTAGAATCTTGGTACATGGGCCAAAATGGACAACAATTATTTTCCATAGGAGTTTTTGAAGAAGATAACCATGTAGACCTTACACTTATGCACTTGTAATGAATTTAATGATAAAATAAGAGTTATGGGTATACATTTGTGAGTTAAGGTTCATTCCTTGGAATTGATATTCAAGCATTTTAATTATAAAACCAAGCTCTTTATTGAAAGGCATCACAGAGTTTGTTAGGAAAGTTGGGAACAAAAATTGTGTAACTATTGATATGATCAGTAGTACCAATTATTCATTAGTTTTTGAAATAATTTGTTAAAAATACTATTGGAATTATTTTAATTGTAATTATAATCCATTTCTATATATTTAAACTAAAATACACATCCCCAAAAATATTTATACAGTCTATTAGGGTTTGTATGAGAAAACTTAAACTGATATCATAAAGAAGTTATCTAGGGATTCTATGAGATATACAAAGTTTGTGTAGAATGAATTTAATCTAAATAGAAGAGTAACACCCTCAAAATAACCTTTATATCATTATTCATTTGGATATATATACAATCTTATAGCATACCATTCTTATGTGTAGTCAAATATATTTTTGTCAAGAAATTATGAACAGAGGGATTGGAGTTAGATTTTATCGATTGGAAATGTGGAATATGCTCATAGAGACCTTATAAATCAATAATAGTCATTTTAAATTTTATGAAATATTTGGAAAATATTTCTAACCCTTCTTAGGTCTTGTAGAACTAGTATAGTGTTTTTATGACAAATTGAGAATTCTAAGAGAATCCACCAGTCAAATTGTCTAAAACTTGGTTATTATCTATGTTTTAATGTTGTTAAGGATACATTAAGGGTTTTATGTATGGATATGCTTTTAAGTATGAAAATTGATAACTATGTATAAATTTTTTTTTGGTGTTATGAAGTATCATAAGACAAAAGAACTTGTACCCTATTTGAGTCATTTTTCAAGTAACATGAAGACTAGTGTGAAAGCTAGCATTAAGGAAGAGCTTAAAAATGCATAGATTTAAGTTTGTGGACAAAATTGAATTGTGTGTTTTATGTATAGGGCATAAGGGCAAAGATTAAGAGTTTATACAGGTGATTAAATCTTAAGATCACTAACAAAAGTGACATTGAGTTTTGAAGGGCAATTTAACAACATAAAACCATTAGAGCATTTATGTGGCAAGGTTTGTGTTTTTT